>JASANE010002993.1:0-38182 GCA_030248225.1 Trileptium ribeirensis
GTATTGCTTGAGGTTAAACGTCAATCCCATATAAACGCTGATCACCTAAAACACCAAATCTCAAAATTACGATTATGCATGCTAGTATAATGCTAGTAACTCACAACTGAGGGTGAAACGAACCCAGCATGGCTTCTATTAAGTGGTAATTTAGTAGCTTGCAACAGGCGTTGTGTTTGACGTAGAGTACTTGCTAAAAATAAATGTTGTTCGTTCGAAGTTCAAGGGGATGACCAGCATTTTTGATAGGTGGGACGAATTTTGTTCGAAACTCGAAATTTTTGGTATCATCTACCTGCATTTTGGTATCAACCGCCTGTCTGCATGACGGAGGGTAGGAAGGTTGCCTTGAGTAAGCGAGTGCCCTGAAGTTTATTTACCCTGACCACCTCCGAAGGCTGAGCAACCTGTCATCATATGCGCTCAAATTTTTGAGAAAATTCACATAATTTGTAGAAAATTTAGCAAACATTAATGAAAATTTTGAGGACCTCACTTCCAAAAGAGGACCTCTGTGAGGACTAACCAACTTGCATCCCTCGTGGGCGGAACATTTTAAGAAAATTAACAAAACAAGTGGAACCTTGACAAAAATCGATGAAAATTTTGGGGATCTTCACATATTAAGACTTCCTTTCCTGAGGACCTTCATGAGAGCTGGGCAATTCGTAGCCTTCCCCTTGCACACCGAAATTTTAGAGAAAATTAACAAAATATCACGAAAATTTGGGAAAAAATGATGAAAAGTTTAAGGATCTGACTTCCGAAGACTTCCACCACGCCCTCAACAATTCCACGAACGAACCATTTTACCCGATAATGTTTTTGCAAATATTCAAATTCCAAATCATACTTGGTCAAAACGCAGATTGCTAAAGGTTAAATCTTTCAAGAACATTTTGGTTGTACGCATCCAATTTCCCAGCTTTAGCTGTCGTAGTCATATAGAAATACAGTACCCGCCAAAAATGACTGTCGCTCGCTCGCGACTCGCTCGACACTCGCTCGAGACTCGCTCGAAATAAATTTGTTCTAAAAATAGAATTTTCTATTAATTTAAATATTTGCGAAATCTCGAGCGAGCCACTCGCTCGAGACTCGCTCGCGACTCGCTCGAACTCGCTCGCTCGAAATGCGACGGTCATTTTTGGCGAGTACTGTACTTCACCAAGTGAAGGAAGTAATGCGAGTTATATGTAAATGCTTCAAAACTGGACTTAGAATTCCGTCTCATTGGTGCAGGAGCTGAGACATTTCTTTTCCAATAGTCGTTCGCGATATTACTGGTATCCTTATGCCAAAACTTAGCACACAACTCTTGTTTTTGTCATTTTGAACCCAAAGATGGGGTCGGAGCTATGCGCGTCCAACTAAGGGCACATCCTCATCACTTTTTCCTTAGAATAGAAAATTTATCTAAATCCATCCACCCAAAGAATTTTCGCGATTTTTCCCCTAGCGCCCTCAGTGCAAACGGCGCTCGCTCCATTTCAGTTATTAAAACAGCTGTCAAAAATAATCATCCATAAATTATTTAATAAATAAATAACATAAATAAATTCCATAATCCACAACTTTATTAATTATATTTAGCCACGCGTTCATCCGCTTTGGGCCGCTTAATCTTAGAATGATGGTATACGTCTCTAAAAACAGGACATGGTTGCAAAATATGTCATTGAATCACGTGTAAAATGCGCAGAAAGCACATTTTTCATTTTTGTACGCGAAAACGATCTGCGAAGCAGCTACATGTGGCTGAAGTTGACGAAATTCAGCATGATACGCATAACTCAAGGTTGCATGGACAGATTGGCTAGCGCGATAGCTCATTTGAATGCTTGAAATCTCTGTTAGCAGCGAAGCCCGATGCCAAAATCACGCTACCGTCCGAAAAAGTGGGCGAAGGATCTCGGACATTACTTATTCTAGACCGACAACATATCTGAGAGCCAAATTGGGCTCATTTTATATAGCAAATAAGCCTCATCAATATAAGACTTATCAATTTATTATACTTCTTGCAGGATGTAGAGGATGTTAGAGGAAAAGTGATTTTTAATGAGCCTAAGAACCGAAAACATACAAAAACGGCAATATCGCCACCACTGTTCCACCTTTATGCGTGTTTTGGTCTCATTTTGAACAGAAACTTATCCACTATAATTATATAGCTTAAATGGTGTGTTTCTATTTTCATAAATTTACGCTGCAGGGTTGGGTCAAACAGGTTTTGAATGGGCGCATGGGATCTAAAACTCACGAAAACGACAACATCTCCACAACCGATCAAGCTATATGGGTATTATTGGTCTCATTTCCAAGAGCAAATATTTATCGTTGCACTTCCACTTGTGAGTCTTTAAATACACAGTAGGCATAATATCTTCTTAACTATTCAAGCAAGATGTGTGATACTTAGCTCATCTTGTATGTTGATGTATGTCTCGCTACTTGGCTATTCGCTATCTTGGCGTTAATACAAGCTACTAGTCGTATAGAATAATACCATACAAGATGGCCAGCACAGCTGTGCCATTCATTTGATGACCGCCAAATATTGTGTATACCCTTCACAGCGCCCCACTACGCGTTCAGCTACGCTGCGAATACCGATGGCAGAAACGCGAATGTTCGTACAATTCAGTTTTTACAAAGGATACCTACATTAGCAATGAAAAAAAGATGAGTTTATCACGCAGTAGTAATACTAGATAACGAGGCTTGAAACATACCCAATTATCAGGAAAATATTTGTCCACTATTTCTCGCATAATCGAAGTGCGGTTGGCCAGGATATTTGGTGCGAAGTACAGGCATATGAACAGGACACCTGCTTGATATCCGAGCGCCGTGCTGCGATGATCCGGCGAAGGATAGATAGGTAACTGCAAACAATTATTCAGTGTTCCCAGTGAGACTTCTAAAGAAAGTCGTATTTGCATAGCATACAATTTCCCATCTTCCCAATTTCCCATCTTTCTAACTTCCTCTCTTCTCAATTTCCGATTTTCCCATTTTCTCCACTTCCCATCTGTCAATTTCCCGACTATTAATTTTACATCTTCCCAATTTCCCATCTACCGACGTGATAGGGAATTCAATACTCTTAATATTACATCCAAAATGGTGCGACACGAAAAAACCATCAGCACTCAACATGAAAGTAGAAACAGAATCTGGTAGAATCCGGTTGTATCGGTGATGCCATGTGACCATAAAATCGGACCGCCTAATGTGACAGTATACAATTGGTCAAGAGTTTAGTAAAATAAAATACTGTCCGTGAATATTAAGTAGACTTCCATCGGCAAGCTTTCAACAACAGATGTCTATCGAACAAACAGTGTCTACAATAAAATTTTATGATTATGAGCTAACAGTTAAAGTCGTATCCGTGGCCGGATTGCGTCCGATCCGATCCAAGCCGATACGACCAACCTTCGGGTTTCAGCGCACCTCTAGAAATAGGGGTGGCTCTAGGGGTCAAGTCTGACCCAGATTTCAGGGGATCAATAGGGGTGGGTCAAAATATTTTATATTACATACTTGTGATACAATGTAAGTGTCTATATATATTATCATTATGTATCACACATGCCTAAGCAGTGGTTCAAGGGCTACCCCTTGAGTTTTCGGACCTTCTGCGCGGCCTACTCCCTGAGAGCATCCGGCTAACCGCCCCCCCAACGAGGCGAAGGCGCCACGGAAAATTTTAGCAATACTTGCTAAAAGTAGGCAGAAAATTAGCCAAAGTACAGGTACAATCGGCAAAATATTGGTCGTCTTCAGGGGGAGGTCGTCCACTTTTTAAGCACCCCCTAGTCGATCGCGGCTACCGCCGGAAGACCTGTGCGATCTCGGAGTGTCAGCATGTATGATTATGTATATATTTGCATGCACGTACGTGGCGTTTTGTCTGCGTCTGTATTACTGCATTCTATGTACCTGTTCTGTCCACAGCCTTCGGAAAAGTTAGGGACTTTGGGAATTCACATGTTCATTCTCGGTGGACATTTCAAAGTGGGAGAATAAATTTTGCTTAAAAATTCTGAATATTTCCACATTTTTACATTGTTTTACTGTCGGGCAACTATTTTTATGTTATAAAACGACGCATTAGGACTAGTGATATATAATTAATGTTTAAAAAACATTTTTCATACAGAAAACATAACATTTAGAGACATAAAAATCGGATACAACCGTATTCGGATCGGATTGGACGCAACATGAGCACAGCCAATGCAAGCATTAGCGGTGTAATGTTGGAATGAAATTACTTGCACAATATGAGAAGCCGAACCAACCCGTGACGCTGCCACACATCGAACCAGAATTAGATAACTTCCGACGGCGTACTGAAACTTTTAGGAGCTATTCACCCCAAAGCAAACAAACATCGTAAACAAATCAGAGATTAACGTTAAATTTGAAGCTGATACCAGTCTATACCAAAAAATTAGCTTGTGTTAAATCTAATTTTAAGCAAGTAATTATACTAAAACCGCAGATGATGGAAACTCGCTGAAACGATTCAACGTTTAGCCCATTGTTTCAAAACAATATGTCACAGTAAGCTATAATAGTATCTCGCATGCCAGAGTGAAACAAACCGAGTATGGTTTCATTTATAATTATCGTTTTGACTAATCACATGTAACAGGTTGTGTTTAATGTATATACCACGCTAGAACTTCTGGAGCCCTGAACCCAATGAAATACCTATAATTTCGTCGACCCTAAATCCATCAAAAACTGACAACGCATCAAGTATTTGTGATTGTCTCTAGATAACCAAACCATTGAGTTCAGCCTACCGGAAGACCTATATACAGACAATTCTTGATGACCTTTGCGCATTACATAACCAAACAACTGAAGACATGTTATATTCTGGACATCGGGTTCAGTGACCCTAAACCCATTGAAAGCACATGGAAAGGTATGAAATATGCACGCTAGACTTTAGATAACCGAACCAGCGTATTCCACACGCCAAAAACTATATATAAACTATTTCTGATACCATGTACCGAACGACTGAAAAACATTTTATATTTTGAACATCGGGTTCAGTGAGCCTAACCCCATTGAAAGCACATGGAAAGGTATGAAATATGCACGCTAGACTTTAGATAATCGAACCAGCGTATTCCACACGCCAAAAACTATATATAAACTATTTCTGATACCATGTACCGAACGACTGAAAAACATTTTATATTTTGAACATCGGGTTCAGTGAGCCTAACCCCACTGAAAAACGATGAAATATGCACACTGTACCCAAGACATCGATAACCTGTTAGGCGCTCATTATAAGGTAAAATATTCGAAATATTAGAAGATTCGATTTCTCGAAAAAGGGTCGATGAAACATATTCGGGGCCACGGCGGCTAAGGGAGTGGTCACACAAAAAGGGTCGATGAAACATATTCGGGGCCACGGCGGCTAAAGGAGTGGTCACACAAAAAGGGTCGATGAAACATATTCGCGCCCACGGCGGCTAAGGGAGTGGTCACACAAAAAGGGTCGATGAAACATATTGGCGCCCACGGCGGCTAAGGGTGTGGTCACACAAAAAGGGTCGATGAAACATATTCGCGCCCACGGCGGCTAAGGGAGTGGTCACACAAAAAGGGTCGATGAAACATATTCGCGCCCACGGCGGCTAAGAGAGTGGTCACACAAAAAGGGTCGATGAAACATATTCGCGCCCACGGCGGCTAAGGGAGTGGTCACACAAAAAGGGTCGATGAAACATATTCGCGCCCACGGCGGCTAAGGGAGTGGTCACACAAAAAGGGTCGATGAAACATATTCGCGCCCACGGCGGCTAAGGGAGTGGTCACACAAAAAGGGTCGATGAAACATATTCGCGCCCACGGCGGCTAAGGGAGTGGTCACACAAAAAGGGTCGATGAAACATATTCGCGCCCACGGCGGCTAAGGGAGTGGTCACACAAAAAGGGTCGATGAAACATATTCGGGGCCACGGCGGCTAAAGGAGTGGTCACACAAAAAGGGTCGATGAAACATATTCGCGCCCACGGCGGCTAAGGGAGTGGTCACACAAAAAGGGTCGATGAAACATATTCGCGCCCACGGCGGCTAAGGGAGTGGTCACACAAAAAGGGTCGATGAAACATATTCGCGCCCACGGCGGCTAAGGGAGTGGTCACACAAAAAGGGTCGATGAAACATATTCGCGCCCACGGCGGCTAAGGGAGTGGTCACACAAAAAGGGTCGATGAAACATATTCGCGCCCACGGCGGCTAAGGGAGTGGTCACACAAAAAGGGTCGATGAAACATATTCGCGCCCACGGCGGCTAAGGGAGTGGTCACACAAAAAGGGTCGATGAAACATATTCGCGCCCACGGCGGCTAAGGGAGTGGTCACACAAAAAGGGTCGATGAAACATATTCGCGCCCACGGCGGCTAAGGGAGTGGTCACACAAAAAGGGTCGATGAAACATATTCGCGCCCACGGCGGCTAAGGGAGTGGTCACACAAAAAGGGTCGATGAAACATATTCGCGCCAGGCGGTAGGGAATGCACCCAAAAAGGGCATAAAACACATTTCCACCAAACACACAAAAAAACAACCCCCACAACACACAAAACCCCCGGCGGCAAGGGGGCACACAAAAAGGGTCGATAAACATATCGCGCCCACCCTGGTCCACAAAACATAAATTCGCGCCCACGGCGGCTAAGGGAGTGGTCACACAAAAAGGGTCGATGAAACATATTCGCGCCCACGGCGGCTAAGGGAGTGGTCACACAAAAAGGGTCGATGAAACATATTCGGGGCCACGGCGGCTAAGGGAGTGGTCACACAAAAAGGGTCGATGAAACATATTCGCGCCCACGGCGGCTAAGGGAGTGGTCACACAAAAAGGGTCGATGAAACATATTCGCGCCCACGGCGGCTAAGGGAGTGGTCACACAAAAAGGGTCGATGAAACATATTCGGGGCCACGGCGGCCAAGGGAGTGGTCACACAAAAAGTCGTGGTGACGAAAAGCTAATTGTGCACGATGTCTCCTTTTTTCTATGCGAGCTTTGGTCTGCGAAACACTTGCACCCTTATGGCCAGATTTCGACACTTTTACACTGACCAAGTGGTCGGACCTGTTCAACTAAATTGCACATCTTCGTCAAAACTTTCCGAAAAAAATTCGTCGAAATCCGTCCACCCGAAAATGAGTTATGAATGACAGCGACTGACAAAAAAAGTTTTCAAGATTTTCCCCCTTGCGCCCTCAGTGGAAACTCCGCTCCCTTCACTCGCTCAGTTTCAAGAATCATCACATATACATTCTACGTTTCGGGAAACAACCTACGAACAGAAATCGAGAAACAATTTGTTAACTTGCGAACGAGTTTCGAGCAGTCATAAAACAAAGTTTGGACGCCTTTCGAACTAAATTTGAACTTTTTCAAAACGAACAGCACCCATTTCTGGCAAGTACTGTAGACCGACACCAACAATAATATAATCCTGTAAGAGAACCAGCTTTCAATTAATTCAACTATTTTTTGAAGTCACTGAAAATCACGGCAAAAAATTTGCGTGGAATAAATTTATCAAAAGCAGAATTGCGGAAAATAGACGAAGAACTATTACTAACTTGACAATAAATGTCGTCAGAGCGAAGGCAACCGATCAGCATTTCGATGAACGAGAGTTTTATTGGAACACGGCTGAAACAGACGTGATATAGATCACTTCGAGCAGATTCGGCATGTACAAAACTGCCGAAACACTGGTCACTAGGGCCACGACAAGAACATACCCCAAAGTCGCAACGTTTTGATATTCTTTAATAAGGTTCCATCAAGAAAGCTGTTCGTTTAATATTGCTGCCAACATGTTCTACAAATTCCTCAAATTTTGCTCGATACTTTTATTTTAAAGTGTTTTAGCTCGAAAACAAATTCGATTCATGCGTAACAATTTCAATTCGAAGCGTAAACACATATACCCCTCCTAATCAGAGATACTCAGAAATATTATGATTCTCGCTGGCAAAAACATCCCAACCCCCTATTCATGTCCGTGGCAAAACTTCGGACTACAACGGTTGTCTCTAACAACATTTTCACATCCCCCATTATTGAATACTCTTCACAATTTTTCAAGCCAAAATTCCCCTCAACCGACATAAAAATTGCCAATATTAACCATTTTTGAAACAAATTAAAGAGGGACATGAAAAATGAATGTTTTAGTGTAAAATTGAAAATAATTTTGACAATCTAATCTAGCCATCAATGAAAATCATCCATTGCTCGGAAAACAACCATTTTCCACGTATTCAAACAATATTAGGATACATGAATTTACTCCCACAACACCAAAATAACTCCTTGAAACTGGCTTAAATCAAGAAAAAGTATAAAATCTAGCAAATTCTGACACAATGTACGCAGAAGAAACGTCCTCAGTTCAAAAACGTAATATATTCATTCAAACACGGCAAAAATTTGTTAAATCATATTGTTCAATTTTGACTTGACCGATCTGCGACAACAATACCCAAAATGACCAAAAAAGATGTGGGACACAATGTTCCAGCGACTGATTCGGACTACAGATGTAATTTTTAAGTAATGGCTGAAAGTCGCTGCGCAAAATAGACAACCTCATTTTTCCATGACATTTCAGACGATAGAACTAAAAAACTTGCAAAATTACCAGTAGCCATAAAAATTACACCGTCTTATCAGGTTTCGGTACTACCAAGAATTCATTATAAACTCTTGAAAAAGAGTGTGAAACGCATGCCACACGACGTTATATTCGTTGTGGGATGACGCGGTTCATTTCTCCGATAGTTATCCCACTTTTAGTGGAAAAGGGGACAAGTTTCCTACTTTTGTCCTGCCCCCCCCCAACTTTTGTTCCAAAGCCAAACCAAAAAGATAATAATTTCAAAACAGAACCGAAGGGTTTAATCATGAACTCTTGTAATGCCTTATGATAACCACCTCCTAACCAATATAGCTATCACTGGTAACTCTATCGAAAATGTAGAACGTAGTAAAGCATAGGTATACTTACGCCTTTTGCGTGCACAGCCAATCAGTTCTCGGTATCATATGCTATATGTGGATATCACACAATACCGCACAAGTTACAACAAAGCTAACACCGGCAATAAATTTCCCATGCCCAAATCCCCCCCACCAAGTGCAAGCTATCAGCCTCCCAGGACGTCACAATAAAATACGGAATTTTGGGTCGATGAACCATGGGGGGCGCCAAACCCCCGTATCCATGGTTCCTTGTGCAAAGCCATGGGTCCCAGAGCAAAACCAACACCGCCAATGAGTTTTCTATGCACGACCCAAGTAAAACTTTTCAGCCGCCCAAGACGTCAGAATAAATTTTTAATTTTTGGTCGAGGAACCCCAAGGGTGCCATACCTCAAACCCCTTAAATCAAGAAACGGAGCCTTAATCGAAAAACAAAAAAGAGGCATCAGCATTAATCATTTTACTATGAAATAAGAGAAAAAAATTCGAAAGTTAAGATTAAAATAACCTTGCTTCGGCGAAGGGTACTAAAATGGGGTAAAAACCCCTTGACCCCTGACCGTTAAACCACACTCCAAATCAATAAACGCTCGGGGATGTACACGGTAAATCGAATGTCGGTTCGAATAAGTCCAAGATCATATAACCGGTTAAGTCTTTAACGAGTTATGACAGATCACACACAGACGGAATTTAGAAGCTTTAACCCCTGCAACACGTAATATCCACTACGTTCTGATAATAAATTCTTTCAAAATGACCTTTAACTAGTATATCACACAGAATCAATAAATATTTGCAATCTATCGTACTATTTTCATAAAATACTGAAAACCACATAGCAATAGATGGTTAAAAATAACAATATAGGATGCTCCTACAGGAATGAGTACTAAAACTATTGGCGAATATTTTTTAAAAACTCGCCGCTACATGGTATACGAAGCTGAAACTGTCCATTTTTTAGGTTTTTTGCAATGCCAAAAACACATTTTTACACCATGAGGCCAGTACACCCATGTGGAGTGGAGATATCGAAAAAACCCATTTTCGTTGTACCAATCCAACATCACAGAAAATCAGTACCCCTTATCAGCATTGCCCAGGTAGCACAGAAAACATATAACACGCTCACACTTTTTCATTCATTCGTTTATTTAATATTTTGAACCAAACACAGTGGAAAAGCGTAAACAGAATAATATGTGGGGTCATTTCACGAAACCATGTCAATTTAGTGGGGGAGGGGGGCTACATCGACACTTTTTGCACATAGCGCCAGCTTTTTGGAAGGAAATTTAATGTCGCTGTGAGATGTAGTAATAGCATGTTCGACGGTCATAATGAGGTATGGTGAACCTCGGTACCCTTAACATAGCAGGAGTCAGAGGCCTTCAAACCGGGTTGGCAAAATGGAGCCAAAAACACATGTCCCATTATAAACGTTTGCCGTATAGCCAGCACGTGATACATATGTGTGTTTTTCATTTCGCTGTGAACCTTTGGTATTTGCTAATTATTTCGCAAAAAACTAGGGATTAAGCATTGAAACTGAAGCTGCCGTCAAGCTTCCGAAAATGTTTTTCGTGACATGTAGCCCCTCCCCCCGACCAAGGTCAAATCTGGCAGCTTGTATAAGCTGGTAAATAACGTCAAAGTGCACTAGCACCAAAAATGCTATATAACGGTAATCGTAATCAGTACAGGTGTTATTGAAAAAAGAATATTAGCGTCTGTCCATGTGTTGTTTGCTTATGAGGTCGAAGGTCATAAAGTGCCAAAAATGGGGAATGCAAAATGTAGCCCCCCCAACCTACCGAAAATTAAATTAAAAATACATACAGTATTACAATAGGCCGGATAGAAACATAGTAACGCCCCACTAGAATCGACCCACGTATTAAAAAAATTTAATGAAAACGTAGCCCCCTCGACCTGACATGTAGCCTCTCCCCCGACCGCATGTATAATAAAAGAAACCGAAGGTGGCAAGAACCATATTAGTATATAAGTTCATCATCACTGCACCATGATATGGGGCCGTGCTGTTAACTGGGTAACTAGGGAACCCTTCTGCCTGCCCGCACATCTATTCCTCGCATTGTCCTTGGTATCATCACCTACATGTAAGCTAATCATACATAAATTGTGTTTGTTTTAAAGCAGCAGCGTCTTAAAATAAATCTAGAATCTCTAGAAGAAGCCAAAGTTTCACGCAATGTATGTTGTAGGAAGGTGTAGCCCCCCGCAACCTGAGGTGTAGTGCCCCGACTAACACATATCGGGGTGCCAATTTTTACAATGTCTAAGGATATGCCTGAAATTTTTTGTCGGACAACCCCCGCTCATGGTTGGTTTGTAAGCATAAAATGGTATATGTAGGCGCTAGAAAAACTTCTGCGACAGGCTTCTTCTAAATTTGTCAATTTTTAACCCCAAAAGGGCTCCAGTGACACTAATTTTAGGTCGCAAGTGCTCCAAATGGCTTGACGGTGGCCATTTTGGTCTGACTTGCATAAAAACAGACCATGGTTCGCGTGTCACTGCGTCAACCTACAGAATAATGACTTATTTCGGATTAAAATTTGGCCCCCCAAGGGGGCCCTTTCTGACCCCTGTAGCAGGTTTCAAGTAGCTTTTTTGCATGGAGACGTCGATATTCGAAAAATTCAGGTTTTTTATGTCGGAAGGGGTCTAGACACTGTACATACGAAAACGTTTCATTTTGGCTTCAAAATGTGGTGTTTCAAAAGTATATGGTTTAATGAAATGACCCGTGAATAAAATGCATAACGTTGATGCACGTTTGCCCCGTGCCGACTTCATTAATGATATATCTATATTCTTCGGTATTCGGACTAATATTGAAAACCGAATATTCGGTATTCCGTGACTTTTAGCATTCGGCGCATCCCTAACTTCTCATGAAGCTCAACGTCTCCACAAAGAGTACAATTCCGATTGGCCAGCAAATATTACGAGACTACCAAAGAAATTTTACCGTTGATTACCAATAAATATTGGACAAAGAAAATCATTGCAAAAAAGTTAATTCATAAATTATCGAAAGGATGTTTTCCTAAACATTGTCAAGATAGGAACAACGTGATCCACAAGGTGGCATGCCATAAATTATACCAAGCTAGGCACAGCACCACCATTACAGCAACCTGTTACCATAACATGACGCCTTCCATAAACAATAATTTGTACCGTCACAGCCGTGGTAAACATAATTAATTTTGTAAAAAAACAAGTTTCACTCACGCAAAATAGGATTCGGGATAGTTGGCAGCTGTCGATGGCTGTTTCTTGTCTGCTCGTGAAATCCCGGTACTACGAAGAAGACGGCAAACATCGTCGATATTGGTCTCAGCGTGAGAACTCTGAGCACTAAATAACAACATCGCGGGGATCAATATCACTTGGTCAAATCACGCGCGCCGCCACTTTCTAAGTGCCAAGTTTCGTGGCCTTCTTAGACCTTTTAAGTTTCGCTACAACTCGGTTTATACAGCACAATCACTGGTGGCTTAGGCATATGCTCATAAAGGGGAGGCGTTACTCACCTGATGCTCCAACTTCACCACATTCCTGATGACCCGGCTACCCCCATGGAGGCGCCGAACCCATAGGTGCTTGTTGCGGCACAAGATGGCGCCGGACCTCCCTCGCCGACCCAGTTACTCCACCTGGGACTTCGGACAAAGGCTCTAGATTTTTTGTTAGTAACTGGCTTCTCCATTTTGCTCAAAAATTTTCCAGGAAGGGTGAATCGCCACCTTGGTTCGGAAAATAGGAGGCGCAGAAGTTTCGTAGGGGGTATGGGCTGTGATCCCTGGTTGAAGCGGGAGACATCGAAATCTAAAATTTTAAAATTTCGTGTTTTTAAAGAAAAACGCGAAAATTTTGGGTAAATGGCTCCGAAACAAGTAGCTTTTTAACGATTTTTGCTTAATTTATATAATGGAAGTTTCAACTTCAGAAAGTGATTTTTTCGAAACAAACACTTGGACAAGACGTTTTTGTCAGGGGAGGAGCAATGTTTTGTCATAAGACACGAATCGGAAGCAGCCATTTTGCCAAGACGCTGAGAAAAATTTGTAGCAGCCGCCAACACCCAATTTGAAGAGTAAGAGTAAAATACCGAACACATGATTATTACACTAGTAGCTTGTCTTATCGCCAAGGTGGTGAATTCTGAGTGATGTGATTTAGAGAGATAACCATAGCTATACTGAGCGTTAAATTACAAACCGATCCACCAAATATCAGCCACGTTGCTGGAATAGTTGAGAAGATATACCAATTACTGCACTCGCAAGTTTCAAGTACACAGAAGATGAATATATTCTCTACAAAATATATAAAAACCATGGTAGACCAAAAATACCTATATTGCTCAGCGATTGAAGAGATATTACTATTTTTATGTATTTTGGGTCCAATGGGCCCATTGAAAAACTATTTTGAATCCAACTTTGCAGTGTAATTAATGACAATAGCACGTCATTTGCAGTTACATAGAGAGTATCATGCTCTACAAAATGACACCAAAAACACATACGGAGCTCGAGCGGTTAAAGATATAACCATTTTCGTGTATTTTGGGTCCAATGGGCCCATTTAAAAACTATTTCTGAACCAGCATAGCTGTGTAAACAATGACAATAGCAACACACTATTTACAGTTACACAGAAGATGAATAGCTCTACAAAATGAGACCAAACGCACTAATATAGCTGAAATGGCTTCGTAGATATTACTATTTTCGCGTATTTTAGGTCTCATGGGGTGCATTAAAACTCTTTTTGACCCAACCTTGCAGCAAAATAAAGATAACAGCAGCACACTATTTGCAGCTACATTGAGAATGAATTTATCTACAAAATGAGACCAAATACACTATACTTGGAGCAGTTAAAGAGATTTTACCATTTTCATGTGTTTTGGGTCCGCTGGGCCCACTGAAAACCCTTTTCGACCCAGCCATGCAGTGTAAGTAATAACAATAGCTGGCCTCTCCACAGTGGTAATGCGAGACCCCTCACATTTCATATCCCCCATTTTCGTGAGATTTTCCCTCATGTACGTACCCCAACTCGGTCGAAACCCCCATGGTCAACTAAATCCAAAAAAATTTTATGCCTCAAAATTTAAGTTTTTGGTACGTTGAGTATTTTTTAAACATTAATTACCACTATTTCTAATGCTATAACGTCGTTTTTAGCCTGAAAATAGAGTAAAACTAATGAAAATATGCAAATATAGTATTTTTAAGCAAAATTTATTCCTCCTACTTTGAAATTTCCGCCAAAATGAACATGAGGGCCCCAAATTTCCCACTACTTTTCGGGGGGAGGGGCTGTCAACAGGTCAGAATAGCAGCATAACTTTTGCAGCTACAGAGAGGATGAATTATTGCTCTACAAAATGAGACCAAACATACCTATATAGCTTGAGCGGTTACTGATATATCGACATTTTTGTGCATATTTGGTTACATTGGTCCATTTTGGAGCGCGTTTCGAGCCAAATCCTACATTCTGAAGGAACCCCGTATATTTTAAGGACACGTTTGCTCTACAAAATGAGCCCAAATCGACGCCCATATCTACATCGGTTGTCGAGTTACAGAAGTAACGTGATTTTTGGGCCCCTTCGGGATCCGACCAGTGGCCATTTGACTGTTTTGGGGGGAGAAGATGTTGCAATCGGGCTTCGCGCCTAAATCAAAGGCACAGATAAAGATGTCGCGCCTTCATGTGAGCTATCGCGATATTCAATCCGCCCCGCTGAAGTTGAGTTATGTGTGTCACCCCAAAAACCAACACCGTAAAAATTTGCAACTCTGGCCAGGGGGAATTGTTCAATCATTTCCCTCACTCACTCAAAATTCAACTATAACTTATACCATATATAATGTCCTATTTTCAAATACTATAATAGTCAATATGGCATGCCATAACAAGGCGCTAAAATTTCCTGTGAACACTTCCAATCACCGATGTAAAGTGCCAGGACAAGACACGCAATACTTTTCTTAAAAATACTTTCTCAGTGGGTCGCTCTCTAGTGACTCAGGTTTCTTTAAGAACAAACCATAGCTTATAATTAAGTCCAGCATCCGCGAGAAAGGAATAGATGTCCTGGCCTCTCCGTCGGTATCGCGTACAAATTAATGACACTAAATCTGCGTTAGAAATTCCAATAATATACAAATACATTTTCTGAGCTTTCCAAATATAGGACAGTTTCGTCATGAAGCCTTAATAGAATAATAAATGATTCATGCCAAATATCCAAATAAATGATGGGAGAACTTGACACGAGGAAAAAAGTTTAATTGCGGGCCCAGGCTAAACTTAGGTTTAGAGAGAGAACATTAATGGATTTTTCGAAGCGCATGTGGACATGATCCCAATTAAATCATTATCGTTTCAGAACACAACAACCTGGTAACATAGCATTTACACAATTTCAAGTAGAAATCAGTCATGATTTTTGGAGTGAGAGTATCCTTGAGATGAATCCCTGAATAGCATCAGTAACAAAATAATTTTATATTATCACATTAGACAATGTTTCTCCCGTAAGTTTCTATTCAAAAACACACCTGTAGCGGTAGTAAGACACTAAAAGTCGTTCGCGGATGACGCCTTCGATGCGATGATCGATAATCAGCAACATAACACCATACAAATACACCATTTCAGCCTCAAATAAATAAATATTAATGTCGCCCACAACTGTTTTGCGGCATATTTCAAAAATGAATCATGGTTTGTCTTTAGTTTGAACGTGGAAAAATTGAGTGGATTAAACACGCGACAATAAGTTCAACATTGATTTTGGTTTCAACAACGAAGCAAATGAATTATTTTAAAATTTACTCAACAAAGTTTCCTTTTCACTATAACAAAATCAAACGTAATCCAATAATTTGGTGGTCGAACAAAACACGGCATTCGCCGCGATCATTTTTGCGTCCACAGTAAGGATTGTGTGTATTGTAAATCCAACAGGATGCATTGCAGGAGCTCGACATCGGGATGCTAACTTGACAACAACACGGATGCTTCGCCAAGCACAGTCGTCATGTCATCACATATTGACAATATATTTTAGAGTTGCAAATTCGCTCGTAAGCCGTTATGTAGAATGCTGGCCTGTCCACAGTGGCAGATTGGAGAACCCCGCCCCACTTTACAAATCCTCCATGTTGGTGAGATATTCCCCATGTCCGACCCTCCACACTCAGCTGAAAATCCCACGTTAAACTAAATCCGAAAATTTTTGCCTCAAAGTTTATGCTTTTTGTATGCATAACGTTTTTTAACATTAAAATACGTTTTATAGCTTCAAACTACATGCAAATATGGAAATATTTAGTATTTTTAAGCGAAATTTATCCCTCCCAACTTTGAAATTTCCCTCGAGATTAAAAAAGGATCCCCCTGAAATTCCCTCACTTTTTCGCGGGCTTTAAACCGGCCAGTAATGCCAGGCTCTCGAGCCGAAGGCCGGTCCGAAGAGCCAGGACCTGCATAAAGGAGATAAGCTAAGCATCATGTGTCAATAATTACTGTTGTTGCAATTAGACAAAGTTGTATTTTTACATTTCTCGATGAGATATTTCCTATTTATTTGATAATCCGTCGTTGGTTTTCATCAAGTCGAGTGCCAACTTACCCTGCGCTACACTTCACCTTCATCTGGCGACTCAGAAACGAGAATTAATGGACATTTGTACTCACCAGCAATTGTTTACCGTCAGTGTCGTGCAGCACAGATTCCACAGTCTGTTGGATATAGAAACCGTCTTCCAACTCTTCGACAAACCTAAAACAAACAAAAGCCCCATCGGAAAGTGTTTTCAGGAATTCATACGGTGCTCCGGCTTAAAATTAAAAGGCAAATCGCCGATATATTTTGTATTCTGCGAATATTTTAGGACTTAACAAAAGGATGATATTCAACATCTCTCAACTGCACTTGCGATACTGGCCAACTACTAAAATAATGTTCAATATATACAGCGAAATTGCTACCGCAGCTGCCATTGCGCTGGGTGTTCGTTTGTCCTCTCACAGCTGGGGCTCGATTCTGAAAACCCGCTGGGTACCCGAGAGGGCAAGCAAAAGTGCAAAATCCAAAACGGCGGCCCGCAAATTTATTTTGACATAAATTATATGAAAATTTTAGCAACATATGACCTTGTGCTAACACAACTAATGGAAAATGCTACAAAAGAGAGTAGTTCGATACGCTACATCAATAAAACTCGAAAAACAAGGAGCGGGATTCAGGAATAGGGAAAGAATGGAAGGAAGTTACTTGAACAATGGCTACCTCATTGACGCCCATCACGAACTCACTCCCTCCCGTCGCCGATCAAAATCCGACCATCAGATTTTTGATCCATAACGAAAAATGCAATGCAGACATAAGAAATTATACTAGTAGCTCCCAAGCGAGGGCGAAACGGAGCGAGTGTGATTTTATTGTTTTTAATCACCTGTAGCATGCTGTGTTTGATGTATATACCACCCTAAAACATCTTGAACCCTGAACCCATTTAAAACCCAAAAACCTCGTCCATGCTAAACCCATCGAAAACAACTGAAAACGCATCAAGTATTTTGTCCAGGTCTCTAGCTGGCCAAACCATCGTATGCTGTTTACCGAAAAACCTATATAGCCAATTTTTGATGACCTGTACGCAATTAGTAACCAAACAATGAAGGCAAACTTTATTCTAGAAATCGCATTTATTGACCCTAACCTCATTGAAAACCCATGAAATATCTGGATTCTAGATAGCCAAACCACTGTATTCAGCTTTCAGAAACACACACGTATATATAGTACTCGCCAGAAATGAGTGCTGTTCGTTCTATGATCTCACGAAGTTCGTTCGATGTTCGCTCGATGAATTCAAAAGTTTGTTCGAGTTTTGTTCGAGACGTGTTCGAAATTCCGGCGCATTTTTTTAAATTTGTTCGAAAACTGTTCTAGAATGAATAATTTTTGTTCAATGTTCGTTCGTTAGAAATATGGCATCCATTTCCGGCGAGCACTGTAAAATATGTATCACTGTCGATGCCCTGTATGCAATACATTGTCAGACAAATGAAAACGCACTACATTTTGGAAATCGGGCTCTTCGACCGCAAAACCCTGGAAACCCTAAAACGTATAATATAGTCACAATGGGCTCTGGATAGCAAAACCAGGACTTGATAACCTAATATGCACTCACTGAAAAACATCCAATGACATGGCGAAGTTTCAAAATAGCTCTTTCTTGTAAAGGGTTGACCAACTAAATTCGAGCCCATTGCGTCCCAAGGAGTGAACCCACAAAAAAGTCAGCAAAGTTGTAAATCTCTATGAGCTAATTATGTTTAGTATTTTTCGATGCGAAGTCTGTGTCGCGAGATATTGGCTATGAAACACTGGAACCTATATAGCAAGATTTGGCAAAGAACCTTAAAAACCTGATTTTGCAATTTTAACTCGGAAGATGGGATCGGCGCTGTTCGCGTTCAACTAAAGAGCACAACGCCATCTCTTGTACAATCGAGCAAAAAATTATCTAAAACCGTCCATCCGAAAATGAGTTATCAATGACAGCGAGAGACAAAAAGTAATTTCCACGATTTTCCACCTGGTGACCTCAACAGCCAAATACCTGAAGCGGCTACAGATATTGCCGTTTTCGAATGTTTTGGGCCTCATGGGCGCATTTAAAAACCCGGGTTTTGATGCTGTATGTGATCTGCCACAGATCAGGGTTTCTCGAGACAGACAATGCGAGATTTCCAAAGCGTATGTATTCACGGCTGCCAACGATTGACGTGGGCTGCGCATTTCGAGGAGTTTGTGCGTTTCCAAAAACCAGGCAAGGCAGCGGTTACGGTATCACCAATCAGGTAATACTTTTGACGTATCTAACAAATTTTTTAACGATTTTAAGTTTGGCGTAAAGACAACCTTTTGCGGTATTTGTTCGAGAGCTCATCAGATCAAACGAGTAGCGGTAGCGGACACAATTACGTCTGTAGCGAGAACGAAGCTTCATCGGATGTGGTCGAAGGCGGCCGTTAGCATTTATGAAAAGGAATCGTGGCAGCGGTGTATCGACCAGCCGGTATCAGATCAGCCCGTACACTGCGTAACTCCAGAGTCTGCAGTTGAAGTAAGTTTAGGCGTTCTGCTTACTCCAGCGTCGATAGTCCCTTCACCAGTTTGTCGCTGTACGCTAGACTCCCTCAAGCACCCTTATGTCGCGTATATAATGTGGGAACCAGCTGGTCGTGGTATATTCAGGTCAAGATCTTATAACCGCCTTGTAAATAAGAAGGAAGATAGCGTGGATTAAGTAGGAAAAATGGCGCCATAAGATCTGGATGATCCGGTTACATTTGCAGACCACTTCTGCACAGTGCTTGGATAGCTTTGAATCATCAAAAATCCATATAACCAGATCCCTCTCATACTTGTTATTTGGTATAGGAGTCCCGTTTAAAATGTACTAATGCATAGGATTGCTGTATCCGAAGTATAGGCAGTTGTATTTTTCCGCATTAAACTCAAAGGGCCATAACTTTAAACTCGAAAGAACATTCTCCGTGTCGTCAATGTCCAGTAATGGCAGGCGAGATGCAGCCGTCCACACATCTTCATATCATCTGCAAATCTGCAGGCCTTTGCTTTCACATAACTGTCAATGCCGTTTGTAAAGAAATAGAACGTTAAGCTTTGACCGAAATGCTTGATTCTAAAAGATCCACCTAACTGCTCCAAACGTTGCGTACAGTTTTATAGAGGTTTTCTTACTCTACAAAATGAGCAAAATTTGGTTCAAATATTTTCATCAATTATCGATATACAATCCTTAACGTGTTTTGTCGGAACCCTTTTGACTTGATCCGAACCCATCCGGCCCGCTGTTACGGCTGGAAGGAATTGGAATCTATGTGCGCGTCTAACTAATGGGCGCAAATAAAGAATTTTGAGCTATGCGAGCAACCCCACCGTCGAAATTTGCCACTGTGGGCAGTATATACTAATAATTATTCTCCAAACCCATCCCACTCAGAATTTAAAAATGGAATGCCGGTAGTACTAAGTTTTTTTGCAAATATGATGGTGATAACTGGTTTGGATGTGGGAATCCACAATTATCGTTGTCTCTAGCAATTGCCTCTGGCGAATAACTAACCGGTTTATTTCGACGACATATTTGTGGACGCTTTCGAACACCAAATAAAATCGTGTCAAAATATCGATGTGGTTGTCGCGAAGCTCGTCGTCGGCATCAACAAGGCGCTGCAACAACAATACAACCAAATTTGTCGGCATTAATAATTGAACAAATCATTGATTATTCGTTGGAAAATGGATTTATATTTAATTTATACAGCAAATAGATAACAAAACGAGTTGTAGGCAACCTGTTCTCGGTCCCAATCTAGATTAAAATCTGCGACATAATCTACCAAATCATCCCGATCATAAATACGTTTTCGAAGTTCTGCGTCTAGAATATGAGGGTTCAGGTAATTATCCGATGTACGGTTTTACCTTCAACTACGGTCAGAGAGACACGAGAAACAATGCAGCATATAACCACAATTTGGACGGACATCGACCCTTTTACTCCCAGACAGAAAATAAAAACGCTTCGCTCGGCTTCGCCGAGCTCCGCTCAATAAATATTGTCAAAACGCAGTGTTTTAAAATACAAGGTCCTAAATTCTCAATAAAAGTTGCATTAGAAATGGTGTTACGACGTATACAATATTGATGTTGCAAGAAATTTTAAGTAAATTAATAAATTTTTAAAAATATTCTCAATTTTTAATATCATATAGGAGCTTTTTACCATGATAATTCAACACCAGGAGATGTCGAACTAGGAAAAGCAAAAACAGGGCACACAATGAACCTGGTTTTCCCTTGAGACACATTTGAGTTCCGAACCATAAGGCACCTGGTACCGAAAAATGCTGAGGAACTCCTATTACATTATTAGCTAATCCGGTATATATTTTTGTAATTACCGCTGCGGCAACACTACTACTAAACACTATAAAGTTATAGTATTCAAAAAAATATCTGGGATTTTACCATTTTTTAAATATTTATTTTCGCAAATCCACTAATTTTAAAATACAAACATAACCGTAAACATTAGGCACCTGATCAGAATCAATTCTGGCCTCGAAAGCGTCGGAATTTTTGAAGTAGGCAAAGTCGGTGATCAACGCCCCAAAACGCTGCTGGTCGTGCTGCGTTTCCAGCCGAAACACCCGAGGCACAAACTCGGCCAGCCGAAATAGTTCGGCAATAATTGCATTCCCACGCGCCACCAACGTTACCAAGATCTGACCGCACGGATTACTGTCGGACAACACATCTCGATGAGACATTGTAAATAATATTGTATTTAGCAATTTAAGCTGACAAAGCTAGAATAATAATTGATGATGTGGAATTAATAACGAGTTTGAAATTTTTTATAGCACTAAAGACGTGGCTGGTTTGGGAATATGTTGCTTCCAAATAAATAGTTATTACACCAGACTGTGTAAGAGGAGTTATTTAGAAGTCGAGGGCGACTTATGTTGTTGGACAGCCGGGCGTGCCATTATAGTTTCGGCTTGTCGACGTTCGTCGAGTTCACGCTGGCGTCGGTCATCGATTTGTCGCTGGGCCATTTCGGACAACTTAGCCGCCCGGAACTTGAGCTTCTTCGCTTTGCTGTGAGTTTCGATCATATCTTTTTGAATACGGACGAGTCGTTTGTAGTATTGCTGAGTGCGAAGCATCGTTGTGTGGACTTTGGAAACTTCGTCCGACTGTGCCAATTCGACGTTGTCTGCGACGACGTCGGACAAAAGATACTGTTGACGAGAGAGCAGTTCATCGAGAAGCTCGGCTACTTTGCCTACCGAGTCTGCTAAATGCTGGCTGAGGCCGTCGGTGAGAAGATTTACAGCAGCAGCCTCATTAGTTTGCTGTGACATCACTCTATACATTAACATCAGAAGAGAACGGCTTTTAATTTCCTATACATTCCAATCAAGCATATTATCTAAAAGCGATACAACGTATTCCAACTATTTTTGATATCAAATATTGCCATAGTACTCACTGTACAGTAACTGTAAATACTTTTTGGTCATAGGTTGTCAGCCACCATAGCAACAACAGGAGGATGGGCATCGGTGTCGCCTTTTCAGTGAGGAAGTAATATGTGTTCTAACACCGTGCGAGTAGGTAATGGGCAGCAAGCGGGCAGTGAGAGCGAAAACTCTTCTAGTGAACATCGAGCGAGCACACTTCGGTCAAGCAATGCTCGGGCGAACATCAAGCCAGCAGCGAGCGGATGCTGAGCAAGCAGTAAATGTATACTTATTTCACTTTTCGCCCACAAATCCTAACTCATATCACTAGTAACGCTATCGAGATTGTAGAACGTAGTGAACCATTATGCTATATAATAGGTAGGTACACCTAGGTCTTTTGCGTGCACAGCTAATCAGCTCTCCATAACATGCGTCGATGTGCTATATGTGGATGTCACACAGTACCGCACAAGTTAGAACAGAACTAACACCGGCAATAATCTTCCCATGCTCAAAAACCCCCCAGTGCAAGCTATCAGTTTCCCAGGAAGTCACACAAAATTAGAAATTTTGGGTCGAGAAACCATCAAGGTTCCATTCCTCAAACCCATAACTCCAGCACCTGAGCCTTAATCGAAAAACAAAAAAAGAGGCATCATCATTTAACATTTTACTATGTAATAAAACCAACCAGAAAACATCGAAAGTTAAGATAAAATAACCTTGCTTCCGTGATCGGAGCTAAAATGAGATAAAACCCCTCATTTTAACCTCTGACCCCGGAACCAAACCTCAAATCAAAAACGCTCGGGAATCTACACGGTAAATCGACTATGAAGGCTAGAATGAGTGAAAATCGGTTAAATCATTTATGAGTTATGGCCGATCACACACACAGCCGCAATTGAAAAGCTTTCTTCCGTACAACACACAATCTCCGCTACATTACACTACGCTCTAAATGTTTCATATCAATTTGAAATTTTTAAGCGAACATTGGACGAACAGCACTCAATTCTGGCGAGTACTGTAAGTATTTACAATTCTGTCGCCATAAAGCACCATCAATCAATCAATCTCTTACAATTAATACTGTCCATCGAGCAGTGAATTCGACATAATAGTAAAATGACAGGCTCGAAATTTCAAACTCCTACAAGTAGGTACCTGCCACTCGGACCTTTGGGTTATCAAAATGATAATATGATTCCACCACTTGATAAAATTCCAGATAATAAACACATTATAATACTGGGTTGTCTATGAGGGGGACCCCCAGGTACTTCAAGCTGTCCCCAATTGATGTCATTTTCAGGTAATACTTACCCCACTAAATAACAACCAAATTTTGTCTGATGGGCTAAAAATATGCTAATTTTTTCCTATTCTGACTAAAAAATGACATAAATTTCCATTTTAAGTATATAAACATAATTGCAACCATTGCCAAAATAGACGTTCTTTTGACGGCTACAGTACTTTATCGTCCCTGTTGATCTGAGAATGGGGCCCCAGGTAATCTGCGTAAGGCAAGGTCAGTTCCCCAGATATAATTTCAGAACTCAGCAATTGGTGCACAAAATAATAGCATAAAAATGAACGTTATAAAATACGATTAACAAGCGGTGCACAATGCAGGATCGAAAAAGATTACTTCCCAAAAAGCTATCCAAGTTTCATTTCATAGCGGTGTTTCTGGCAAACTCAAAGGAACACTTTGACTGTACAAGCAAGAGCCTACAATACAATCATTGTCGCTCCGAAAAAACGTATCTTGGCACTAACGAAATCAGTTTTTGCCCAATAATTTTGCTTCCATTCCACTCCCAAATAATTATAAATATACTTCTCAGACGCGTATCCCGAAAAACTATGTAGTGAATAACTGAATCAATTCTTCAATGTATCAAATGACAATATCAACACCAATATTACATCCATAAACTGAAATTTACCCACATCCGCACATACCTTTATCAAGTAATTTTCGCGTTCTTTCAAGTGCGACTTTTCATTTTGGAATCAATATAGACATAGACGGTAATTAATAATACAGTTCCGTTTTAAAACCAATTACTTTCAAGTCATCCAACCACCAACGTAAAGTTTGATGGGCAAAAACCAAACCCTTGAAGCGCACCTCACAATCGCGTATTCATTTCGAGAACAGCGTAACCCCTGACACAAGCCCTAAGCCCCACCAATGACAAAGCCCTGACATAGATAAAACAACCGTTTAATAAAACAGGAGCTGCGAAGCTTTATTTATTTGTGGCTTTAAAAATATCACGCAATAAAAATCCCATCTTAACGAATGTCAATAATTGGTCAATGCCATTTCTCCAACACTACATTGCTACAAAATGAGGCTTGCTCTTTCTTCCAACCTTATTACGGGGATGCCATGGGCGTTGATGGTTATCAGCTAACGGCTTTTGCTTGACAAGAAGCAGCCAGTACTAAGGCAACGCAAACTAGACGATGTAATTATAACAAGAAATCAAAGCAACTCCTCCGCGAAGAATTCGGTAACAAAATGATATCCAGACTCGTCTATGTAAGAAAAACCATACAAGTAAGCCTCACAAACCGGTGCCTGGCCATTACTTCACATAAGAGCGACACAAAAAGCAAACGAAACATTTACTGTGAATCAACTCTTTACACATAATGCAATAGTGCTATTTTCATTAACCGAATCTCGATTACACCAAATTTCAATCGCTTCGGATTGGGCGCAACTACTTGTGGAGGCTTTTCGTTCGCCCAATTTCATATAAATTCGCCCAACTTTTTAAAAGGAAAATTTGGCAGATTTAAATAAAGCACAATTTGTTCACGAACACCAGGAGCTTAACTACAGGGCTGATTCATTTATGATTTAACTACTACATTAAATTCGTTCACTGAAACAGAGTAATGCATATGCAAACCTGATAGGCATTAGGTAACCGAATTTCTGCAAAAATAAAATCACCACGAATCTGCTCGAGTAATTTCCGACATGTGGATGTGACTGCTAATTTTCAGATAGCGAAAAACCGAATCAAGCTGATCATTTTTCAGTAACAAGATGTTGTTGTTTCGATATTGTATGTCACAAAATAGGACGGTTGTTGGGATCGCCTTAAAGATATTCACTGATGGATCTATGTTACATGGTTAGACTTAAGCATTTCAGGACTAGATTTATTCTCGTGTACAATGCAAAGTTTCGCAATCTCGTTAATTATAACTCGGTTGTTAGCAGGCCATTGCCTAAATCTGGAATACGCTGTGGCCGCTTTACCGACCGACGCAGGCTCTTGGTGCTGACTGCTAGATCGCCAGTGTGTAATGTTAATAAACTTTCTTGTTACTGACGTAAGTTGCGCACGCAAAGCACAGAACTATCTAGGAGCTGTTGCTTGGCTCATTAAGCAAGGCGAATTAGTAACAACGCGCAGCACGGCAACCACCGTCTTAAATGAAAAAAATGGGCCATTAATTAAAGTGATAATAATCTTTTCCCTCGACTAAATTTAAACTGGCTAAATTTTCTTCAAATTGACCATTCGTAAGATTCATTTTAACACAAATAATAAAAGGCGGATGAGCATCTTTGAAGTGTACAATAGGAACACGACGGTTAGACTGGTTCTTCATTCGAACATCTTTTGTGTGACCAGGAGTATTGTTATTGTACTCTTGGTAATATCCATGAGCGATTTTTCTCGAATCCACGTCACAAAACGCTTTAACTAGGCCACGAAATTCAGTTGACAAGCAACGATAGAACCGCTTTCCTTGTTTCCCGGCAGACCAAATTGTAAATCCCGACTGCCAAACGGGATCCTTAAGGACTTCGTTTTCAATTTCACGTACGCGATGTTCCCAAATGACCCGCTCGCTTACAGAAAAAGATGCCGATGCCAAGTGATAGCGATAGATGACAAGAACTTCGTCACATCGAACAAAACGAGCCTTTAGTCTTGCCGCGGCGTAGAAAAATACGAGATCTTCAGGATATCCTAACGCCTGTTCCCTGAAAATACAGCAGCTTATCATAAACATCGAAATGTAATCCACAACTGAGCCCGTCTGATGAAGATTTTATGCTACATTACTTTAGACGGGTGAAGAATGTCACCAAGTTTCTCCTCTGGAAGGGGTCGCAAAGGCTCTTGGTTCATACATACCTATAAGGTGGGTTACACACGATTGCGCAGCGACACAATAGACCTAGCTTACCTGGTTAGGAATTTTATAGATAGAAACCGCTGTAGTCGGACAGAGCAGCATTTTCCCGAATCTTAGGCAAAAATTTCTCCAATGATTTGCTTCTGTCCGCACCTGTAATCTAGGAGCATCTGAATTCCGAGTAACAACATTTCCTACAAATATAAAAGTTAAAAATCCAACTGAATTTGTCGCAAACGACTTGCTGTTACTCCTGTCCGCAGTATATTTGCCATATAAGCTTGACGCGCTATTGTATGTTTCGACTTTACTGCGAGCACCCCGGGATATGGGCGGTTCGACCAGGTAAACCTTAGCTTCTCTCCAGGTAGTTTAAGAGGACAACAACAAAATCGTCACACCTTGAATGTCGCAGCAATACAGTGTCGTACGAGCACATCTGTTTAATTTTGCTAACCTGGCGATGGTTAAAACAGGTGGAATGATATGACCGACCAATGCGAAATATCTATGAACTAAACCCAACCTACGATTGCGCGGCCGATATATAGCCACGCATACGTTTCAACTAATCATCTCAGCAATTTCACCAGCCTTGAGATCATTTACATTCAGCAGCATTTGACTGAAAACCTACCAAATCATGCAAAGGGAGCAAAGACACAAAAGAATATCACAAATTGGTGTATATACAGGTAACATAAACAGTGAATTGGATAACCTCGTTGTTTTAAGTGACCTAAAAACGGTTACAACAGACGGTTTAATAAATTCTAGCATTATAACTCACAAAATACTGCATAGATATATATGACTTTGGCTGGGCATGTTCCAGTGGCATACGGCAATATAGGCGAAATGGTGATTTAGTAGACTTGCCGCTTTGTTCCTAGTATTACATCTTGCGACAGCCAGAGACCTCAGTCCGCTGAATGTAGACCTTGCTTTATCTGTCCGGCGATCAATTCCACTCTCGGTAGAGCCCGTACCGATGTTTTCTGGCACATTCTTCAGCGTCGCACAGAGATCTCCGTTTTTATCGATGCAGCAAAACATGACCTGTCTTTGCGCTGCTGAGGACTAAGTCTATTATTTTGCTGGCGTTCCTTATTCAGCCCAGCATTGACTGCGTTTGTTGGTAACTAGTTGCGCCCAGAGCGATATCCTTCGCATAGTCGTTGTCGGTAAATCGTGCTCCTTACCTGTGATCCATGGTGCGGCTTGAGCGCCGTTCGCATTAACCAGCCCACTATGAAATTAAACAGGGTGAATGAACGGATCGAGCTCTTCCGAACACCCGTGTTTACCTTGAATAGCTCCGATATAATGTTGTTTGCTCGTATTGAACAGAAAGAAGGCTCGAACAAACCTTCATTATTATGACGAGTTTTTTTGGAAAAAGGCCAGTCGAAATCAGCGCGGTGAAGGAACTAAACGGCTGCTGGAAACTTCTATCGGCGTCGAATGCTGGGACTGCCTAAGCTGGATCACGTGCCGAGTGTCGAACTATAGTGCTGGATGCATAACACAGCACCGCTGAATCAATTACTACAGCAAGATGGGCTGCGGCTGTTTGGTCATGTTCTCTGTATGGATCAGCCCGGTTGACTTATCGCCTCATCCAAGCCGCCGTACCACCCACTAGGTCTGGCCCCGGTGGTAATGTACCGGTCACATGGAAGCGGCGGGTTCGTTCGCTATCAACATCGTCACAACGGCGGCAAACGAATGGAACACATGGAGAAACATACTGAACATGGAAGAGCCCCACAACCGTGGGTTTAGGTAGATCAGGGTATAAGTATATATACTGAATTTTTTAAAGCGGGGATGGAAGGGGCCTGGCATTTTTCGGTGCCCCCCCGGCAAAAATAAGAGTGCCCCCCCCGGTTAGGGTCCCCGGCATCACTTTGGCTTCCCCCGGCCCCCAGTTCACACCCGCTGCAAAATTCGGCGCCCCCAGTTCCGAACCATGCCCCCATCGATTGGAGAACCTTTGTAATAACAAACGCAACAAATTATAACGTTACTTTTAAAATAACGAAATCATTCATTGTTCTTGGGGCGGGGTCCCAGGAGATTGTGCCACTCCGAAAAGGGAACACCTATCGCAGATACATTCAGATACATCATTCCATTGTTTTCAATGACCCAAAACCTATATAATGACCATATGATTAACGCTTATTTTAAAAATATGACATATAAAGGGCTAAAACAGATCCTTTCGTGAGACAATTTTGTGCCCATATCTCTTTACCCGCGAGTCTGACAAAATAGTATTGGTCAGCAAAAAAGTGTAGATCTCATCCAAACTAACATATGATATGACACCTGTATTTTGAGATATAAATTATATATTATTATAATATAAATTGTATTTTCCTCCGTCCCAAAAATTCACATGGTCTACCAAGACTCATGGGTGGGTTGCATAGATGAAACCCATATGGTTTCACGGGTCATAGGCTTTCATACGCAAAACATTCCATGAGAATATATTTATTCGTTCCGAAGATATTTAAGAAGAACTGTCGGCCGAAGGACCCCATGTTAAACTAATTCCAAGAATTTTTTATGTCTGAAAATTTATGTTCTTTGTTTGCAAATTGTTTTTTAAACATTAATTACCACTATTTATAATGCTAAAATATTGTTTTTAGCTTGAAAGTACGTTCACAGTAGTAAAAATGTATGAAAATATGGAAATATTTTGTATTTTTAAGCAAAATTTATCCCACCCCCACTTTGAAATTCCCCCGAGAATGAACATGGGGCCCCCCGAAGTTCCCCCCCACTTTTCGGAGGGCTGTGGACAGGTCAGATAAATGCCTGCATGCTGTGTAATAATACATACTTGAAACCAGCAATCCTATCGTAAAGCCTTCTAGAACAACACCATGTTGGGGCAAGAAGTGTTGGTCCATGCGATGTGAAACGTTGTAAGTACAATTGTTCCTCGTTCAACCCGTTTGCCCATTCGGTAAGCCGCCTTGTAGAATCTGAAAATTACATAATTATTAGTTATTACATCAATAAACATTTATTAAGTTACAGCCGTAAAACTGTTCTGAACTAGGTGGAACTGAAAAATGTGAGGCCCCCCAATTTGGAGAGCCCAGAAACGACACGAAAGTAAACGAGTTTTAATGCAACTACATGAGTTAATTGGCGTAAATTTTTTTCTCTCAGAAACTAAGAACGCATAAAGTTTTATTCGTGTCGAAACGCACCAAAGAACAAACATTTTAAACGTTAGGTTCAAAACTCTAGGTCACACCATACATTATTTCGCTCGCCGCTGCTGCGTTAGTTTGAAGTGTTTGACAGAAGCACCATAATTACTTAAGTGCACAAAACTGAAGCTTAGTTACGGTGCCCAGAAGCCCCCAAAATTCGCTTTTTACTAGGTTCAGCCTATTGCGAATGCACCATCAAAATCCAACTTTCACGTCGACTATTTATAGGTTCAAATACTGTTTATTTTATACTTTAATTAGTTAGCTAGCTCCACGTAGCGTTTGCGGCTTTTCTGGAGCCATTGCAAAAAAGCGCGCGCTGTGCACTAAATGCTGCATAGGTACATTGGTTGCCAGTGGTAAAGTAGTAATTGCGAGATTTGCAGAAAAATCATTTCATGTAACTACTGATAACACATCACTAGCAATAATTATATAACGGTGCTACACGAATATATAGTCATAACTGAATCCTGAAAGACACGAGCGAACCGAAAAAATCGTAATAGCTGAACAGTGGTAAAATTAGACAGTGTCCAGTATTGGGGTTTTACGGTGACACGCAATGGCTGGCTTGAAATCTTTAAATCAGTATTTGTCATTTATTTGGGCGAGATCCCCCTATTTTAACATCCCCCATAGGAAAAGCGTGCGATGGGACCAGAAGGGCACCATAAATCCCGTTATTTATTGTATCTCGGTGGTAGATATCTTGAGCCAACTTAGGCTCATTTGGCAGAGCATATGTGGCTTGAGACTACACACAGCGCTCAATAACTGATAGGATGCAGGATTTGAGCAAAAAGGGGTTTAATGAACCCATGCGACTCAAAATACGCGAAAACAGCAATATCTCAGGTGTTATTGATCTCATTTTGCCGAGCCATTCATCCTCTATACACAGTCACTGACAAAAGTAAGTGCGGACGTTGATAGACGTAGCCGCAAGCGGACGCAATTTTGTTTAGATGGGAATGGACGCAAATTCAATAAAATAACAATAAAATACATTTTTTCAATTAAACGGCCACTTTCAACCCAATAGTCACAGCGTAGCATCTAGTATACTGTTTTATAATAAGGAAACTAAAACCTGTTAAACTAAAAACGCACTACCCGCGGTTACTATTTTAGTTTGTCCCATCGTAAAGGGATTGAATTCTGAGTGTTAAATACGTAATAGATTCAAAGAGACATACACAGCTGTACTCAGCATCAATTTACGAAATGAGCTGAGTATCAGCCAAATAGCTTGAATAGTTGAGAATATATTCCCGATTATTCCATATATATGGTGTGACCTAGAGTTTTGAACTAACGTTTAAAATGTTTGTTCTTTGGTGCGTTTCGACACGAATAAAACTTTATCGTTCTTCGTTTTGAGAGAGAAAAAAATTTACGCCAATTAACTCATGTAGTTGCATTAAAACTCGTTTACTTTCATGTCGTTTCTGGGCTCTCCAAATTGGGGGGCCTCACATTTTTCAGCGCATTAGTTCAGAACAGTTTTACGGCTGTAACTTAATAAATGTTTATTGATGTAATAACTAATAATTATGTAATTTTCAGATTCTACAAGGCGGCTTACCGAATGGGCAAACGGGTTGAACGGGGAGCAATTGTACTTACAACGTTTCACATCGCATGGACCAACACTTCTTGCCCAACATGGTGTTGTTCTAGAAGGCTTTACGATAGGATTGCTGGTTTCAAGTATGTATTATTACACGAGCATGCAGGCATTTATCTGACCTGTGCACAGCCCTCCGAAAAGTAGGGGGGAACTTCGGGGGGCCCCATGTTCATTCTCGGGGGAAATTTCAAAGTTGGGGGGATAAATTTTGCTTAAAAATACAAAATATTTCCATATTTTCATACATTTTTACTACAGTGAACGTACTTTCAGGCTAAAAAACAATATTTTAGCATTATAAATAGTGGTAATTAATGTTTAAAAAACAATTTGCAAAGACATAAAAAAATTGTTGGACTTAGTTGAACATGGGGGGTTTCGGCGACAGTTCTTCTTAAATATCTTCGGAACGAATAAATATTGTACTCATGGAATGTTTTGCGTATGAAAGCCTATGACCGTGAAACCATATCGGTTTCATCTGCAACCCACCCATGAGTCTTGGTAGACCATGTGAATTTTTGGGACGGAGGAAAATACAATTTATATTATAATAATATATAATTTATATCTCAAAATACAGGTGTCATATCATATGTTAGTTTGGATGAGATCTACACTTTTTTGCTGACCAATACTATTTTGTCAGACTCGCGGGTAAAGAGATATGGGCACAAAATTGTCTCACGAAAGGATCTGTTTTAGCCCTTTATATGTCATATTTTTAAAATAAGCGTTAATCATATGGTCATTATATAGGTTTTGGGTCATTGAAAACAATGGAATGATGTATCTGAATGTATCTGCGATAGGTGTTCCCTTTTCGGAGTGGCACAATCTCCTGGGACCCCGCCCCAAGAACAATGAATGATTTCGTTATTTTAAAAGTAACGTTATAATTTGTTGCGTTTGTTATTACAAAGGTTCTCCAATCGATGGGGGCATGGTTCGGAACTGGGGGCGCCGAATTTTGCAGCGGGGTGAACTGGGGGCCGGGGAAGCCAAAGTGATGACGGGGACCCTAACCGGGGGGGGCACTATTATTTTTGCCGGGGGGGCACCGAAAAATGCCAGGCCCCTTCCATCCCCGCTTTAAAAAATTCAGTATATATACTTATACCCTGATCTACCTAAACCCACGGTTGTGGGGCTCTTCCATGTTCAGTATGTTTCTCCATGTGTTCCATTCGTTTGCCGCCGTTGTGACGATGTTGATAGCGAACGAACCCGCCGCTTCCTTGTGACCGGTACATTACCACCGGGGCCAGACCTAGTGGGTGGTACGGCGGCTTGGATGAGGCGATAAGTCAACCGGGCTGATCCATACAGAGAACATGACCAAACAGCCGCAGCCCATCTTGCTGTAGTAATTGATTCAGCGGTGCTGTGTTATGCATCCAGCACTATAGTTCGACACTCGGCACGTGATCCAGCTTAGGCAGTCCCAGCATCCGACGCTGATAGAAGCCTCCAGCAGCCGTTTGGTTCCTTCACCGCGCTGATTTCGACTGGCCTTTTTCCAAAAAAAACTCGTCATAAGTAATGAAGGTGTGTTCGAGCCTTCTTTCTGTTCAATACGAGCAAACAACATTATACCGGAGCTATTCAAGGTGAAACACGGTGTGTTTTGAAGAGCTCGATCCGTTCATTCACCCTGTTTAATTTCATAGTGGGCTGGTTAATGCGAACGCCGCTCAAGCCGCACCATGGATCACAGGCAAGGAGCACGTTCGACCCACAACGACTATGCGAAGGATATCGCTCTGGGCGCAACTAGTTACCAACAAACGCAGTCAATGCTGGGCTGAATAAGGAACGCCAGCAAAATAATAGACTTAGTCCTCAGCAGCGCAAAGACAGGTCATGTTTTGCTGCATCGATAAAAACGGAGATCTCTGTGCGACGCTGAAGAATGTACCAGAAAACATCGGTACGGGCTCTACCGAGAGTCCGAATTGATCGCCGGACAGATAAAGCAAGGTCTACGTTCAGCGGACTGAGGTTTCTGGCTGTCGCAAGATGTAATACTAGGAACAAAGCGGCAAGTCTACTAAATCACCATTTCACCTATATTGCCGTATGCCACTGGAACATGCCCAGCCAAAGTCATATATATCTATGCAGTATTTTGTGAGTTATAATGCTAGAATTTATTAAACCGTCTGTTGTAACCGTTTTTAGGTCACTTAAAACAACGAGGTTATCCAATTCACTGTTTATGTTACCTGTATATACACCAATTTGTGATATTCTTTTGTGTCTTTGCTCCCTTTGCATGATTTGGTAGGTTTTCAGTCAAATGCTGCTGAATGTAAATGATCTCAAGGCTGGTGAAATTGCTAAGATGATTAGTTGAAACGTATGCGTGGCTCTATATCGGCCGCGCAATCGTAGGTTGGGTTTAGTTCATAGATATTTCGCATTGGTCGGTCATATCATTCCACCTGTTTTAACCATCGCCAGGTTAGCAAAAATAAACAGATGTGCTCGTACGACACTGTATTGCTGCGACATTCAAGGTGTGACGATTTTGTTGTTGTCCTCTTAAACTACCTGGAGAGAAGCTAAGGTTTACCTGGTCGAACCGCCCATATCCCGGGGTGCTCGCAGTAAAGTCGAAACATACAATAGCGCGTCAAGCTTATATGGCAAATATACTGCGGACAGGAGTAACAGCAAGTCGTTTGCGACAAATTCAGTTGGATTTTTAACTTTTATATTTTTAGAAAATGTTGTTACTCGGAATTCAGATGCTCCTAGATTACAGGTGCGGACAGAAGCAAATCATTGTAGAAATTTTTGACTAAGATTCGGGAAAATGCTGCTCTCACATACTACAGCAGTAACTATATATAAAATTCATAACCAGGTAAGCTAGAACTATAGTGTCGCTTCGCAATCGTGTGTAATTCACCTTATAGGTATGTATGAACCAAGAGCCTTTGCGACCCCTTCCAGAGGAGAAACTTGGTGACATTCTTCACCCGTCTAAAGTAATGTCGCATAAAATCTTCATCAGACGGGCTCTGTTGTGGATTACTTTTCGATGTTTATGATAAGCTGCTGTATTTTCAGGGAACAGGCGTTAGGATATCCTGGAAGATCTCGTATTTTTCTACCCGCAGCATGATTAAAGGCTCCTTTTGTTCGATGTGACGAAGTTCTTGTCATCTATCGCTATCACTTGGCATTGGCATCTTTTTCTGTAAGCGAGCGGGTCATTTGGGAACATCGCGTTCGTGAAATTGAAAAACAAAGTCCTTAAGGATCCCGTTTGGCAGTCGGGATTTACAATTTGGTCTTCCGGGAAACAAGGAAAGCGGTTCTATCGTTGCTTGTCAACTGAATTTCGTGGCCTAGTTAAAGCGTTTTGTGACGTCGATTTGAGAAAAATCGCTCATGGATATTACCAAGAGTACAATAACAATACTCCTGGTCACACAAAAGATGCTCGAATAAGAACCAGTCTAACCGTCGTATGTTCCTATTGTACACTTCAAACATGCTCATCCGCCTTTTATTACTTTGTGTTAAAATGAATCTTACGAATGGTGAATTTGAAGAAAAATTAGCCAGTTTAAATTTAGTCGAGGGAAAAGATTATTATCACTTTAATTAATGGCCCATTTTTTTCATTTAAGACCGGTGGTTGCCGTGCTGCGCGTTGTTACTAATTCGCCTTGCTTAATGAGCCAAGCAACAGCTCCTAGATAGTTCAGTGCTTTGCTTCCGCCAACTTGCATCAGTAACAAGAAAGTTTATTAACAGCGCACGCTCGCGATCTAGCAGTCAGCACCAAGAGCCTACATCAGTCGGTAAAGCGGCCACAGCGAATTCCAGATTTGCAGCAATCGCGTGCTCCACCAACCGAGTTATAATTAACGAGATTGCGAAACTTTGCATTGTACGCGAGAATGATAATTTACTCCTGAAATGTTTAAGTTTAACCATGTAACATAGATCCATCAGTGAATATCTTTAAGGCAATACCAACAACCGTCTTTTTTTGTGACATACAATATCGAAACAAGCAAAGTATCTTGTTACTGAAAAATAATCAGCTTAATTCGGTTTTTCGCTATGTGAAAACTAGCATTCACATCCCACATGTCGGAAATTGCTGGAGCCGATTCGTGGTGATTTTATTTTTTGCAGAAATTCGGTTACCTAATGCCTATCAGCTTTTCATATGCATTACTCTGTTTCAGTGAACGAATTTAATGTAATATAGTTAAATCATAAATGAATCAGCCCTGTAGTTAAGCTCCTGGTGTTCGCAAACAAATTGTGCTTTATTTAAATATGCCAAATTTTCCTTTTAAAAAGTTGGGCGAATTTATATGAAATTGGGCGAACGAAAAGCCTCCACAAGTAGTTGCGCCCAATCCGAAGCGATTGAAATTTGGTGTAATCGAGATTCAGTTAATAAAAATAGCACTATTGCATTATGTGTAAAGAGTTAATTCACAGTAAATGTTTCGTTTGCTTTTTGTGTCGCTCTTATGTGAAGTAATGGCCAGGCGCCGGTTTGTGAGGCTTACTTGTATGGTTTTTCTTACATAGACGAGTCTGGATATCATTTTGTTACCGAATTCTTCGCGGAGGAGTTATTTTGATTTCTTGTTATAATTACATCGTCTAGTTTGCGTTGCCTTAGTACTCGCTGCTTCTTGTCAAGCAAAAGCCGTTAGCTGATAGCCATTCAACGCCCATGGCATCCCCGTAATAAGGTTGGAAGAAAGAGCAGGCCTCATTTTGTAGCAATGTAGTGTTGGAGAAATGGCATTGACCAATTATTGACATTCGTTAAGATGGGATTTTTATTGCGTGATATTTTTAAAGCCGCAAATAAATAAAGCTTCGCAGCTCCTGTTTTATTAAACGGTTGTTTTATCTATGTCAGGGCTTTGTCATTGGTGGGGCTTAGGGCTTGTGTCAGGGGTTACGCTGTTCTCGAAATGAATACGCGATTGTGAGGTGCGCTTCAAGGTTTTGGTTTTTGCCATTCAAACTTTACGTTGGTGGTTGGATGACTTGAAAGTAATTGGTTTTAAAACGGAACTGTATTATTAATTACCGTCTATGTCTATATTGATTCCAAAATGAAAAGTCGCACTTGAAAGAACGCGAAAATTATTTGATAAAGGTATGTGCAGATGTGGTTCAATTTCAGTTTATGGATGTAATATTCGTGTTGATATTGTCATTTGATACATTGAAGAATTGATTCAGTTATTCACTACATAGTTTTTAAGGATACACGTCTGAGAAGTATATTTATAATTATTTGGGAGTGGAATGGAAGCAAAATTATTGGGCAAAAACTGATTTCGTTAGTGCCAATCTTTTCGGAGCGACAATGATTGTATTGTAGGCTCTTGCTTGTGCAGTCAAAGTGTTCCTTTGAGTTTGCCAGAAACACCGCTATGAAATGAAACTAATAGATTTTTGGGAAGTAATCTTTTTCGATCCTGCATTGTGCACCGCTTGTTAATCGTATTTTATAACGTTCATTTTTATGCTATTATTTTGTGCACCAATTGCTGAGTTCTGAAATTATATCTGGGGAACTGACCTTGCCTTACGCAGATTACCTGGGGCCCCATTCTTCAGATCAACAGGGACGATAAAGTACTGTAGCCGTCAAAAGAACGTCTATTTTGGCAAATCGTTGCAATTATGTTTATATACTAAAAATGGAAATTTATGTCATTTTTTAGTTTCAGAATCAGAAAAAAATTAGCATATTTTTAGCCCATCACGAAAAATTTGGTTGTTTATTTAGTGGGGTAAGTATTACCTGAAAATAACATCAATTGGGGACAGCTTGAAGTGCCTCGGTTACCTTAAGTGATTAACCCATGTATTATAATGTGTTTATTATCTTGAATTTTATCAAGTGGTGGAATCATATTATCATTTTGATAACCCAAAGGTCCGAGTGGCAGGTACCTGCTTGTAGGAGTTTGAAATTTCGAGCCTGTCATTTTACTATTATGTCGAATTCACTGCTCGATGGACAGTATTAATTGTAAGAGATTGATTGATTGATGGTGCTTTATGGCGACAGAATTGTAAATACTTACAGTACTCGCCAGAATTGAGTGCTGTTCGTCCAATGTTCGCTTAAAAATTTCAAATTGATATGAAACATTTAGAGCATAGTGTAATGTAGCACAGTAATGATGTTGTACGGAAGAAAGCTTTTCAATTGCGGCTGTGTGTGTGATCGGCCGTAACTCATAATGATTTAACCAACTCACTGCTAGCCTTGGTGGATGCAATTACATGTGGTGGGATTCCGAGCGTTTTTGATTTGAGGTTTGCTTCCGGGGTTCAAGGTTAAAATGAGGGGTTTTATCTACTTTTAGCTTAATTACCCAGAAGCAATTATTATCTTAACTTTCGATGTTTTCTGGTTGGTTTTATTACATAGTAGAATGTTAAATGATGATGCCTCTTTTTTTGTTTTTCAATTAAGGCTCAGGTGCTGGAGTTATGGGTTTGAGGAATGGAACCTTGATGGTTTCTTGACCCAAAATTTACTTAACTGGCTTTGCCTCGGAAACTGATAGCTTGCACTGGGGGGTTTTGAGCATGGGAAGATTATTGCCGGTGGTCTTGTCACTTGTCTGCGGTACTGTGTGACATCCACATATAGCACATCGACGCATGTGGAGAGCTGATTAGCTACACACCAAAGAGCCTAGATGCTACCTTTACCTCTATATAGCATAATGGTTAGCTACGTTTCTCAATATAGATAGCGTTACTAGTGATATGAGTTAGATTATGTCGGCAAAAAGTGAAATAAGTATCATTTACTGCTTGCTCAGCATCCGCTCGCTGCTGGCTTGATGTTCGCCCGAGCATTGCTTCAGCCAAAATCTGCTCGCTCAATATTCACTAGAAGAGTTTTCGCTCTCACTGCCCGCTTGCTGCCCA
>JASANE010002994.1:0-11064 GCA_030248225.1 Trileptium ribeirensis
GTAGGTAAAACTTTAGAATACAGCCACAAACATTGAGCCTTTAAATTCTATTAACTTTACAAAGAATATTTTTTGAACTAGAAAGATTTGCAAAATAATGATGGAATTGGACGACATTTTTGTTAAAGTAATTGCCCAAATGGAATCAATGTATGGTGTACGTTAGAACAAAAAGGTGACGAGTATATTTAGGATGTTTAGCGCGTACGTGTCCGTAGTGGGCAGCAGAGTTATCAACCTAAGGACTGAATTATTCTTAGTATTTTCCCTGTCTCTGAGACATCTCATCTCCACGCCCGTGCTCGCAGCGCGCCCCTTCCCCCACTACCACCGCCGTGCTGAAAGCGCGCGGAAAATTTCAGAAATTACGAGCAAAATTACAAAAATAAGGTGAGAAATTGTGGAAAATAGCAGTTATAAGGAAAAACTGGGAAATTGAAAAAAATTATTCTGTACCCCACCCTGGCACACCCCTCCGGATCTATATAACCCCTAAGACGATGGTCATTGGACACATATAACGAGGGCAAAGTATGAGTTTTCAGGCATATGAAACGTTCAGTTTGACCTCTCCATGTTGGTTACTCATAAGCGAAAATTAATACAATAAACAAATTGTTGAAAAGATCATAGTTTCTCTATTTTCGCTCAAAATGGTATGTAAATACAGAGAAACTACGGTCCAGCTGGCTGAGGTTTGGGCACAAATTTAATGTCGGAGTAGCGGATTTTTTAAGTATTAACTCGAATTTCAGAAACGAATATAATATATAATCGGATTTTTAAAGAGCGAACAATAACCGGTAATCACGTTTTGTTAGGAATAATGAAACTTTTATAGTAAATGGAAGATGAGACATCACCGAGTAAATGATGTGAAGCTTAAATAAACAGCCACAGCGTTACAGTACTACGTATCGCCGCCAAAATCTCTTCCAAAATTAGCATAATACACTAGAACCAGTGGTGATACTCTCTTTGTGTAGCAATATAGCTAGCATGCAAATAATAATAGCTTTAAAAGATTACTGTGGATTAAATTGCGCACGTTAACACTGTGACTTGTTGAAGTCAGTTTTCGATAAATTCAGTAAAGCTCACTGTTTGCATTTGCTAAGCTTTACTAAATAGGGAATAGTTGTTTGAAACGCTCGACAAGTTTAAGAAATTTACAGCAAATGAAACAAAGAGAAAAGCAAGATGACAGCACGAGCGTAGCAAAGTGATTATCTATCTGATAATCTACGTTGTCTAGATGGATTATTACCAAATCGAGTAAGTGAATAATAAAAGACGTAATATATAAATAGGTTGTCTGAACACTACTATGTCGTCAGCTTTATGCTATAAAAGCCAAGCGTTTCTGTGTGAGTTGTAAAATACACTAAACGGAAAAATCGAGAAAATGGCTTAGGAGTATTGTCCTAGCAATACTAGATTAGATTGAAAGGCCGTACAGTAAAACCATCAATAGCCGTCATTTTATAAGCAGTAAAAGCTATAGAGCAACCCTCGCAACTTTGAGGATGTTACTTCGTCTATTTACAAATTTACTAGGTGCTAGATTAAGCATTGCTTGCTAGTGATTTAAAGTTAAAGCGACGCAGCCTTTAATTGGTATTACAATTTTGTCACTGCCTCATTTCGACCTGACGCAGACCAGCAAAGCCAGTTTGTAAAATTCCTGTTAACCATCTACAACTTTCTACGTTCTAAATAACAGATAATAAAGCGAATATACTGTCAAATTAACAATACTTCAATATATCACATTATACCCAGAAATTTAATAAATATAGTTCCAGATGTTAGTTTTCGATGCTAATTCTAGATGTTAGCTTTCGTTTTGCCACAACCTTTCAGTAGTGTCAATATTTTGGATGCATAAACTGAGCATAAAGAACTCAGCAAATAAATTCGCATGCAAATGTTTCGAATTTTAGGTTATAATCCCACCTTTTCAATTGTGCTGTCGTTTATGCCGAATATTCTAATTTATGTGTTATGGCTCATTGCGTCAATAAACTTCCATAAACTGTAGCAAATTTGAACTTTCAAAAGTTTCTCGCCGTTTTACGTCGTACTGTTTATGTCTATACGCATAATATACATTTACCGAGGCACGTTTAATATGATGTAGAAAACTATGAAGTCGCGCAAATGCTGGTGCATGTAGAAGCTTTTTCATACGATGCAAATTCTTGTCTTTAATGTATGCTTCATCAAAAACTTTCCAAAGTTAGTTCCATTTGCACTGAAACTTGGGAGAAACTTGATTTAAATTTATCGTGATAATAAATGTTCCAATACCAACTCTGCCGATCTTAAGCTCGGTTATGACGAGTTCAAGCGAGCGCGTCATCGCGAATTTGTACGAGTTACTATGCCTACAAATCTTTGAACGCACTGCTACCTATGCTACTACTGACTTGTAACATAGTTTGCTGTGATGTCATAGATTTGTATGCACAGCTTTCACTATATAATCTATGTCACACGACATTTTGATGTGCGAAGTTGTGCGAAAGTTAAACTTTGCTCATACCATAATTTTCGGCGAATTGCTAGTAATTTCTGTAAAACATTCGTTGCTTTTTGGTTGAGTCACAACCTTTAGTGTGTTTTATTTGACAACCCTAGTTTTTTGATAGAGTAATATGCTTCTACAAAAAATTTATAAAATCAACCAGTGGTATGAGCTAATTTCACTGCTCTAATTTTAACAAACGACAAGCTTGAATGCAACAAGCAATGCAATCCAAATTATAATAACATGTATAATATAAACCTATTATTGAGAATTAGTTATCTTACCCTCCAAGTTATTCCATTCTTAGTGTTATTATATACCACGGTATCGTCTAAACGCTGTGAGTCATAAATAGAATACCACCCACTGCGTGTGATCGTGATTCATGGGACGTGGCAAAGAACTTAATTCTGGAATGGCGGAAGCAAAGACGGTCCACGAATTTGGCAAAGGTCACCTGCCACTTTTGCCGGCGTTTTTACAAATTAAGTTTGTAGATGCATGTGCTAATTAATATATAGAACCTGTCTAAAATTGCGAAATTTCATATAGCGTTCATATTTCAAAATGTTACCTAGATGTGAACGTATATAGACATTCACGCAAGGATGGGTTTATTGATAAAACGCCGCTGAAAATTTGTTCCTACCAATTCCGTTTCTGTTAGAAGAAATAAATGCTCATGGGGATTTCAATGAAAAATCTGCGAACATCCATCTAGTGAAAGTTGGATTTATGACTACTAGAATGTGTTTTATGAAGTCCAACTTGTATGGTGGATAGGAACACGTATTACCATTAGCGTGTAAAGCATATCAGCAGAGTAACAAGTAAGCGGAAAGGCCAACACCTCTGAGAAATTCACAAATTTCAGCGGAGGTATTAACAAAGTTGTAAGATAAAGCTGACTAAGCTGCTACTACAACACCAGTCGAAGAGTACATTAAAATTTCAGGCCGTTTTACTTAGGGGTCTAAAATTGAAATATTTATAGCTTACCGTTTACTTACTAACTAACCTGTAACCTGCTAGGATCGTAATGAGCCCTTAACGGACAAATTATGAGCCAGTTGGCCGCATCTTTGCCGGTCGTAGACAAGTGCCTGGGATACAGTTTACTCAAATCTTGCGTTTACTATTTTTCTAAGTTACAACATCTCCTTGTTACACTCAGGTACAAAGTTTCACTAATACTTTATGATACAAACTAATAATAGCAATGGAACTAATGTGGACTGGTCATTAAAATGAGCTGCTTGAAGTGGTAGCTAACCAGATGTGAAACTATTTGTAACTTCCCAATTGTTGAGCTAAAACAAAATTTTTTGAAATATGCACTTGCGGCAACAATTAATCGGAGTTAAATATAAATATACTTCGCCACACACCATATCCCTTTACAACGAGTCTTGGAAAATTTATATCTACAAAATCTTGTGATAAATGTTCGAAAAAAATGTCAAAAAATTTACACTGTAAAACAACAAAGTAAAGCATACATCGCGCCACACCAAATATAAGTTGTGGCGAGCTATTCACACGGTTCTATAAAGATTGCATATATAATCATTATTGGGATTCCTGAATTTAGGTATATCCAGAATCACGAGTTCGATTACCTGACAAACGATTTGAAACACGATGGTGTAACGTTTAATTCAGAACTTATTCATCATGTTGTGTCAAAAAATGTAATTTTTAGTTTTGAATTGTCAGTGCAGACCTAGGATTTAAAGTACTATTATTAACAGCAAAGTTTAGAGCTGCGCAGTATCCCAGTGCCAATCGGCTAATTTTGTGAGATGGAGTTCAAACAGCGGATACCGCCGCAGCGTATTCGTATCAACAAGGGTGCATCAAGGAAGAGTATGACACTTCGCTGCGCTCACATGTTAGCCGGTATTTGATGATACGGGCGTTTTCGGCCTGACCACCACAGTTTCTGGGGCGGTAGCTCAGACGCCCCTACCCCAGTTTTTTTGGGGGGAGAGGGGTAGGTCGGACCCCCAGTTTCTGGGTGGAGTCGGTTTATAAACAGCTCCCTGAAAAACCGACCCCCCAGAAATTGGGGTGGGGGTCCGACCAACCACCGTCCCTCAGAAACTGTGGTGGGGGTCAGAACGAAAACGGCCGTATCATCAAACACGGGCTAACATGTGAGTGCAGGGAAGTGTCATACTCTTCCCTAATGCACTCTTGATATCAATAATAGACTCATCATTACTGTAGGGAGTACACCCTAAGTCCAACAATCTTTAGTTGGGCATTATGAATCTCTACTTTTAGACTGAACACTAAAATAGAATAAATTTGTTTTTGTCATTCTATTTTCATACACATTATGCACAAATGAAGGAGTTTTCATAGGTTACTCATCATTTAGTTTTCCAAACGTTACCAATTTTTTAATACTGGTTTTAAATATGAAGATTATCAATTTTATGAAAATTATTACAAGACAGGTTTTACGCTGGCAATAAAGTTCGCTTTGTCGTTTGTAAGCTAAATACAAATTGACTCGCGTTACTAAGTTTTAACAGGGTGCCATTTACTCTCCCCGTATATATTCATATTATCTCATGTTGCCGACCAGGGTTTAAACAAATCTCGATTTGAGATCAGTATTAGCCGAGATTTTGCGTTTTCAGCAGCAGATAGCGTCACCCGAATATCAAATCTGATGTGTAGCCAAAAGCTCAGCGGATCTATTAATTATCAACGGCCTAACAATTCTTCGGGCAAATAGCCCCAATTTTTCACTGTATATGTATGAATATATGGCAGCTATAATCCGTTTGTATCATCCCACTGGTGATTGTCCCGTGATATGTTAATCAACGCTACCCACAATTGGTGAACAACTGGTAAATTTTGTCGTCTTCTAATAGCTTGGAATATTCTCGAAATATCCGTTAATTAGCAGTTCTGTAGCTTTAGGCTATATCCATCTAGCGAGTTTATTAGTTGTTCGCTTTCTTAAATCCATTTATGTTTGAAACATTTATACAATACGTATGTGGTCAATCTGATTATCCAACAGTTACAGCGAAGCATCCAGTCAACGCCTGTGCCCTATTTATAATTAAGTAAAGTCATGCTAACTAAAGTTGCTGAAAATCATTCAAGCAATTTTTATTTGACCGACTGTTACATTTTATACAGAATCTTCTAATCGTCGGTAAAGTTCAAACGAAATACAACAGAATACTACGACAGAAGCTAATGCCTTACACAAACAGTTGTAAAATCAAGTTTGGGCAATAAAGTACCTACTTTGCCCACTACTAGCTGGCTTATAAAATTTCGATCAGCAACATTCTTAATGCTATAACTCGTGTTTGCATTATGCGTATTATATATTTTATAGCTAATAAACAATTTACATAACAACGTTTCATATATTTACAAGAACACTGAAGGCGAATGCTTTGCACAAGAATTATGTTTATCTACGGTTTGTAATAAAAACTGTAGTTTTGTTAGTCAGAACAACGTGATAAATTCTTTTTAAATAATGGCAATCATTAAATGTTTTAAACGGTATTTATATATTGTATTTTAGTTAAATTACATATCGTGTTAACCTGAGTTCGCTTACTAATTTGATGCTTTTAGGAAGATAAAGATATACATTCAATTCGTACTAAAATATTTGTATATCTATTCGCATTCGAGCTTACAGTAGAGCAAATTGAAATATTTATCTGCACCTTTTTCAAAAAATTTGGCCGTTACACTTAGCATATAGATCTTAAACTTTGGAATTGAATAAATGCATGGACAGAGTTGACAAATGTTGCAAAACCTAATGCGATATTGTTTTTGAGATAAATACGACAATCTAATATTAAGTATACATGAACGCAACGGTGGATACAAAATGTTTCGGAAGAAAATATTCCGACAAGGGGTGCGGTTTTTACTGAAATTTTTTATCAAGCACAATTTCACTACTTGTTTATTTACATTCGCATATTTACGTTTTTGTGGTATGTCTATACTCTGACGGGGGAGGGGGGGGGGTGGCCGCAGCCCCGCACTAGCACTGGATCCGCCATTGGACGAACACAACCCGCACCTGCCTGCGGGCAACATCAGTTTTTGAAAAACAGTTATATACCTGAATATTGCCACAATAATTAAATTGCAATGTCTATAACTCCAAAAGACATTGGTGAGATTCAGATAGGTTATTATAATAGATATCCATGTCCCCCTAGTGGCACTTAAAGAGCACTGACTCAGAAACTTATAAATTTTAAGCCAGAATAATACGAGATACTGATATAGTCATGTATATTGCGACAATTGTTCCAATGACTTGGCTGAAAATTTTTTAACTCAATATATTCCATATATAAGTTTATCCAAGAGTGCATTACAGCAGAGTATGACACTTCCCAGCACTCTAATGTTAACCCGTGTTTTCGACCTGACCCCTCCCCCAGTTTTTTTGGGGGGCGGGGGGTTGTCATGCGCTGAGCCTCCTCGCTTCAGTTTGTTTGGGAGGGGGTAGCTTGGACTAACAAGTTTTTTGTTTGGGGTGTCTGTTGATGAGCAGCTACCGTTCAACCGACACCCCCAAAAAAGGTACTGCCCTCAAAGCTGCGGAGGAGGTCCGAGCTACCCCCCCGCAAAATATGGGTGTCTGTACATGACGGCCCCACTAAAAAGTGGGGGAGGGTCAGGCGAAAAACGCCCGCGTCATCAAACACGGGTTACCATTAGAGTGCAGAGAAGTGTCATACTCCTCTCTAACGCGCTCGTGGTTTATCAGATCGCTGCGTCAAACTGTGGCAACAGGACAAGTACTACGTTTTGCTCGAAAAGGATTAGTTAACGTGCGGTAACACATAATGCAACAATAAAGGAATAATTTTCAGTTGTATGTATCAGTTTTTTCAAGTTGTATAAATTTTTATATTAAAAGTATGTGACAAAACAAGTTCCGATTAATAACTGTTCAAATTATTGTCTTAATAAGCTAATTAGTAAACTTTTGCAACATCTTCGGTCAGAAACAGTCATGGTTACACTGCAATTTGCCAGCGTTATACTGCTCGGTTGTTCAGCACACACTGTATATTTGTTCATGAATATTCATGATGTTTGGCGTGCGCTTTGTTTCGAAGAACCTTTAAATACCAAGGAAAAATGTCTCAGATATACTGCGGATTAGCGAGTTTGAACTCCGAAAGTTTGAATACATGCCATGAGTTGTTCGAGCGCCACGGCGTCAAAAACTATTGCTTTCTATTCACATCCCACTTTAATTGTTAACATCAAAAGATAGCGTAAATACTAATCATAAAACATGTATATTTGTCTGTATATACTGACAGAATAATAAAAAGATAAGGGCCGCGTCATGCGTCATCCACAGCAACAAGTTGGTCATATAATACAGAATATTGATAATGTTATAATATATTATATTGTAAGTTCAAATAATAAAAATCTTTTTAAATCTCATATTATTAACATTTCTTATGACATTATTAACATGACCTATTCACAATAAAGCAGATCCATTAGATGAATTTTGTGCTTTTTAGCATAGAAAAAGCGTTAACGAGTTTTTGGGCCACATTTAGGAATGTTGAGTAGCAAAGAACAAGCAAGACTTATTCCAAAGTTGAATTAGAACAAAATGTCTTGGGTTTAACACTTTCATGCGTAAGTCTGTCGAATATAATCACCGTAAATTTCCGCGCAGTGTGTTAACTGAGCTTACTGCGTGACGTTCGTTTGTTCCCGCGCGCGTTGTTATTCAGTGACGGTGTCAAAACAGAAATCATTAAATCTTCAATTATCTTCCGTCCTTTAGTTGCATCTATGCTGCAAAGATTTATTTGTGGACAAATACTATTAAATGTTCAACAACTTAGAACAATGTCAAAACAAATTTTGCAACGACATTGATAACTGCTGCTCCATAAACCGACCGCAATTACACAAAATAGAAATTTACGCAGTTGTATTGATCATGCAGTTATTATTACCGTTTCATATTTCTCAAGTCATAAAATAACGAAACGATTGTTTGCACAAGGAAAGATTGTATAATTTCTGTGAATAATAACTATGTGCTTACATAATGCAGAAGCTTTCATGTAACTAAACGAATGTTTTATTTGTTAAAAACGTTTTTGCAAAATGCAGTTTTATGACACCTGACAAATTATTATTATGATTACATACTGTAATCAAAATTTAGCAGTTTATCTCATATCCTGTTTCTAACTACTACCGTTATACAGCGTTAAATGAACGCTGTGTATCTTATTCCCCAAACGCAATCAGGCTTAAATGGGTCTAACATTGCATTGATTGAAATCAACGATGGAATGAAACTCTAAAGTTTAACGTAAATTGTGCTAATCACGACGAAAAGTGAAGCATTAAATTTAATCATTTGAAAATCATTCCCATAATGAGTTGAAACGTTAAATGAAGCACGATGTTCTTCATCTTAATCTCGCTTTAGCGAAGTTTATTACAAAATTTCGATATCAACCACGAATTATTTTTAACTCTGAGTAGTGATTTTCACAGAAAAGCACCATATATACGTTATATATTTCACATCAATGTAAACTGATTGATGTAACACCGCACAAGTCTTTGCTTGTGATACATTCTACCACGTCGAGGTTCAAAGTTCGAAAATTCTAAGTATAAATAAAAAAGACACCACGTAAATATTTTTATATTGATTGGCGTAAGAGCTCATCATTATTGTTAGCATAGTTTGCACTTGTTTGTAAAAAAACATCTGTATTCCTCAAGAAAACAGAAGAATGAATGGCGTTTGTGCATTGGTAATATAGTTTTCATGCGAAAAGAACAATTTTCGAATACTATAAAAGATTTGGATTAATTGCGGTTAGTGAGCATTTTCATATAGAACGTGGTCTTCCCAATATAAATTTTATGTTAGCGTCGCGAAAACATTGATTGTCTTCAAAGGTGCACAATTATTAATACCCTTTCTACAACTGTTCTGTCAGATGAGAAGCAACAGCGACTTCAGGTTCATTCTGTATAACAATGCTACATTTACTCGTATTCAAATAGGAGTAGATTCCAGTACCGATGCAGCTATATTTATTTAACTTTTTAGGTCACATTTTAATAAATATTCACTGAAATTTCAGATGTGGATTTTAGGATTTATATAATGGTCTTTATAAAACCAATTGTAGCTAAAATTTCTGTAATTTTGTATATGCGATTTGTGGAAAATATTATTTAAACCGATATCAGCAAATTAATTTTATGTAGAATCTAATCTACACTACAAAAGCCTTCAAAGATTAAATAATATGTTTTCAAAAGCCTTCAAATATTAAATAATATCCATGAGCGTCAACTAAAAATTTGAAATATATATTTTTTTGCAAAACAAGGTTATTGAACAGTCCAGAGTTGCCGCTCTAATTCAGGACCACGAAAGCAATTATAGTTGGTCACATTAAGTTTTCAAATGTAAAATATAAAAAAACTTTCTTTCCCGAGCATGTTACAGCTGATGAATTCTGGTTGATCAGAAGTCAAAATACGTATTATTATGTTTACCAGTGAGTTTTTAAATATGAGCTATAAGTCTAATGGCTTATGCTTATTGCGGTAACCTGTGCAACAGTAATGCTGACATGCATTACAATAAATCAGACATAACTAGATCACACATGGACAAGGACGAAGCGACAGGGAGATAGCGGGTTCTCCGGAGAATGGGCAGGGGCCTACGGCCTCTCCATAGGGTATCAGGCGGTCGGCGAGAGATCGTCATGGGGCGCTAAATTTTCGAAAATTTTTAGGACTCAATATGTTTCTTAATTTTTGTCAATTTTCCTTGATATTTTGACAATTTTGTCCTGATTTTGCCAATTTTCCCCTGTTTTTTGCTAATTTCCCCAATTTTTGCCAATTTATTGCCTAAATTTCCGCGCCTTTGGGCGAGGTTTCAGGTGGACTGGGCTACCTCTCGGGGGGGTATGAGTCAGCGTTGTCCAGAGGAGGGTTTTCCGAGCCTCAGTGGATAATCCACCCTTCCCCTATGAGTATGTACGATCAGACGCTTCGCCGCGCCTTTGGGCGAGGTTTCAGGTGGACTGGGCTACCTCTCGGGGGGGTATGAGTCAGCGTTGCCCAGAGGAGGGTTTTCCGAGCCTCAGTGGATAATCCACCCTTCCCCTATGAGTATGTACGATCAGACGCTTCGCTGCGAACTGTGCGTTTTTGATATTTTGTACTTGTTAAAGCATCACAGAGCAGGTTATGTGTTCTAACAGCAGTTTAGTGTAAGGTTTCTGCATAGTTGCTGTGTTAGTTTACAGAGTAAACAATGTCGCTGATGGTATCTGTCATCCGTTAATTCATTTGAACAGCATTATTAGATTTTTATGCCATAAACACAGAAAAGAAATTATTATTGATTTCTCCAATTTGGAGAGTTTTGGAACTTTTGGAATGTTTTGGCATTTTTCTAATTCACTTGGTGCAAATCGGTTGTCACTTGTTTTTGCCTC
>JASANE010002995.1:0-14494 GCA_030248225.1 Trileptium ribeirensis
GACCGTGGCGGGTGTAGCAGCTGCTGCTACCAAACGAGAGCATCAAGCCGATCTTGTTCCGGCAAAATGCTGTAACAATGGAAATTCCTTCTCTGGGGTTGTAGTGGGAAATAAGTGCTTGACGATGTAGTACCTATAGCACTTGTAACTACAGCCATTTATTGGAAACCCTTATTGTACCGCACGCTTTAACAGGTCTATCAGCAAAGCCGAGACTGTCGCAGGTATAGCGGATGCTGCTTCGAAACAAGAGCAGCAAGCTAAACATGTGCCAGCACAGTGCTGTAACAGCAGCAAGCTAAACTTGTGCTCGCGCAATGCTGTAACAATGAAATCCCTTCTCAGGAGTTGGTGCTGGAAATAAGTGTTTGACGATATAGTAACTATAGCACTTGTAACTAAAAAAAGTCGTATAAACATGCAATTGGCACTAGGTGACAATCCGGGCTATTATGCCGAAGTATTGTGTGCAGGCTGGCCATGATGATTGCCCTTTACATCACCCATCATCTTATCCGCCTAGACCAAAGTCTAGTACCTGTTAAACGCATAGGTAACTGCGAAGCAATTGTGGCTGAATCCCTTGCCGAAGGAGATTAGCGCGACCACTGGATTCGAACTCCTGACTTCACGATTATGAAACAGGCGCTCTAACCACTCGGCCACACTTGTAACTACAGCCATTTATTGAGAACCCTTATTGTACCACACGCTTCAACAGGTCTATCAGCAAAGCCGAGACTGTAGCATGTATAGCAGGTATAGCGGCTGCTGCTTCAAAACAAGAGCAGCAAGCTAAATTTGTGCCCGCACAATGCTGTAACAATGGAAATTCCTTCTCGGGGGTCATAGGGTTGTGCAAAAGGGTCTAGAGTTTGTAGCTGAGCTCGAATCCTTGAGAACTGGTAATATATTTATTACACCGTATATGTACTGTATGTTTGCCATCTATACGCAGATAGTCGTTGCTATTGCACAAGTGCTTATTAGTGTGGTATGGTTACTTCCATGACACTAGCTATGTCGAAACAATCGTTCCAATTGAATAACTGATGGTAGCATGGCTGCTGCTATTGCATTATTAAATATAAATATAGGAAATATTATTGTGCTAAAACTGTATTGCTTGTGTACTGAAACCTATTGATTCTGGCTAAACCCTCATATGCATATCCACTCGTTTTGAGAGAGTGTATAGAGTGGTGTTTTGTTACGTTGTTGTTGATTTTGAATAAAGTGTTTCGAAGATGACATGGTCCTTCGCAGTGATTTCGTGTTATGTACAGTTTGCATGTATTTTCATGTATTTATGTGTTTACGTTTAGAGTTTTCTGTTCTTCTTCGTGTGGAGCCAGGTGTACAACAGTCCTGAGTTGTAACCTACTACTTCAATATTCTACATTTTTCTCGGTTTGATACAAGCACAATTTGTGTTGTATTAACCGATGCTGATCAAAGGCAACCCACTTGTCAAGCAGTTGCTCTCTTCAACTGTTAAATCGTGTTTAATTTCAAAAATCGCTTCACTGTTGCGATTTGCCTTCAACTACTCCCGTCCGGCAGGGGTCTATACGTTGGTGTCATTTCCCTAAGAACCGGTGCTCATAATTCAAAGGTAGGCCAGAAATTCTCTTAAGGCCTGTTTGTTGTCCATTTACTGTAGGCTGTTAAGTTGAATTTTAAAAGTTAATTTAGTGGTTACCTATTGTTCTGATAAAAGATGCCGGATGATGCGAAAGTACTTGGTATTGATGCTACAAAGGCAAAGAGGAAAACGGTTCGTGCCGCTATCACAAAGGACGTCATATTAGCAAACGATTCATTTATAGAAGTAAATGATAACAATAGTATTGAAGCGGAAACTTTAGTATCTAAACTAAAACGGTATCAAGAACAAATCGAGCGTCTTGATGAAGCTGTTCTGACGAATAGCAGTTTAACAGAGGCTGCATTAGTGACTGAAACTGATAGCCAATTAGCGTATAGCAGTATGCTTGGAGTGGCCATTGACAGACTTGATGTGAAGCTACGAATATTGCAACAATAGAGTAGAAATCTACAGCTACAGGCCAGAAATGCAGTAGATAGCATGGCTAAAGTGAAAACTCCTAAACTAGAACTCACTATTTACTACGGTGATCCGTTGCGGTGGGAAGAGTTCTAGGATGACTTCACATGCAGCGTCGACTCCCGTTTGGATCTTTCAGCGATTGATAAATTTAAGTTACTTAAGCAGTCGCTAAAGGGGGAAGCTTTGGGGCATGTACGGAGTTTCCCACTGCTGATTCTCGTCTTCCAAAGGTCCATGGGAGATGTTTTGTATGCGTGAGTGAAAAACATTTGAAAAAATAATGCAAGAGCAGTAAGTCGTATTACTACTGCAAGAAACCGGGTCATCATAGTAGCATTTGCTATTCCACGTTCGGCAAACCTGAAAAAAACAGCTTCAAAGATCGATCAATCCACACTGGTTCAAACGTTACGGGCAACTGCGCATTAGTTTGTTCCAACGAATTCGGTTAATACTGTACAAGCTATAGTACAACAGCGATCAGGTAAAGCAATATTAGAGTCAGCATTAGTTCAGGTCAGTGGTTCAAACGCTTCAACGCGTATACGAATTGTGTTCGACAATGGTAGTACGTTATCATTTGTTCGGACTGATCTGGCGAAAAGGATAGGTGCAACGAGCTTGGGCCAATGTTCAACTCAGGTGAGTCGATTTGGGGGCATCACCCGAAGTCATCAATCATACCCTGGTGTCCAGCTTCCGATTTGAACGAAAGATGGGTCCGATATAGTGATTTCAGCTGGGAAGGTTCCAAGTGTTTCAGCTCCAATGCGAATTGTACCAGTTTCAATTAGCAGTTTATACGAGATCTTTCGTCCAGAAGAATTTGCTACCCTGGTTGAACACCCTGATGATGTTACCATTGATATTCTCATTGGGTTGGACTATTATTATGATATTGTTGGCCCTAAGATATGGCGTTCACCAGAAGGAATCCTTGTAAAAGATGCTGCGATCGGCAAGGTTATGACTGGATTCATTTGAAGATGCCAGCATCATGCTGCGGCTGATCATCAAATGATGATAATTGCTTCACAAAGTGAAGAGGATTTGTACTATTGGCAGCGATTTTGGGCTATAGGGGAGGTTGGCGTACTAGAAAAAAACGTGGCAATCTGATGATGAAGCTGCAGTTGAATTATTCAATGATTCCATCCGGTTTGTCGATGGTCGTTACGAAGTAAAGTGGCCTTTTAAGCAAACCCCCCCAAATCTTCCATTCAACCATGATGTGACTCTTAGGCAGTTAATATCTGTTCATCGAAAGTTGCTGCAAAATCCAGATTTGCTGTCTATATGCCATCAGATTTTTCAAGATCAGCTGGAAAAAGGAGTCATCGTGGAGACTCCAGTAAGTTCTGATAGGCATGTACACTACTTGCCACATCATGAAGTCGTTATACCTTCTCGCGAAACAACCAAAGTCCGGTTGATGTTTGATGCTTCTTCGAAGCACAGTCCTCACTATCAGGGTCTCAATGAAAGAATGTATCGAGGACCAGTTTTTTTGGACCATCTTTGCGGAATGTTGATCAATCTGCGCTGTCTGGAATACGCTGTAACAAGCGATGTGGAAAAAGCATTCTTGCAAATATCATTGCACATTTCAAATCGCGATTGCACTCGTTTTTTGTGGTTTAAGAACCCAGACCAGCCCGCTACCGCTCACAACTTAGTTGTCTATCGATATACTCGCGTATTATTTGGTGCTAGGTCGAGCTTAGCGGCAACCATCATACATCATATGAAAGTGTGTAATACCGACACGTCACGGAATATCATCAAGAGTACATATCTGGATAACATTATCCATGGAGAAAGGTATCGTATGCATTGTATAAATACCACATTGAAGCTAAAAGCCTTCTTAGCTCAATGCATATGCATTTGCACCAATGGTACAGTAACAACGACTAATTCCTGGGGATGATCCCTGACGAACATCGTGGTACCAAAGAGGTGTGCTCGGTGCTAGGATTGAAGTGGGATTTCAAAGCAAATTTGCTTGCTGTTTCTGTTGGATGTTGTTCCAAAGCGAGGCATTCTTAAATGCATTGCTTCCGTGTATGATCCTTGTGGTTTTTATGCAGCTGTCACTATTTCGGAAAAAATACTAATGCAGCGAATCTGGTCGGAAAAGTTGCATGGGATCAAAGTTTGCCAGAGGAAGTACTGGATCAGTGGAAACTTGTTTCTTCCAGTTTGAAACAGCTCAGTGCACAGACGTTCCATCGAAGGTTCTCGTGGTCGGCTGAATCCCAGAAGATCTATGAATTTGAACTGCATGTATTTTGCGATGCTTCCACAAAAGCATACTGTGCAGCGGTATACTTACGAGCAGAATCAGGAAAGCAAACCTACTCTAACTTAATTTTCGCAAAAGGTAGAGTCGCTCCCATCAAGCAACTAACTGTGCCGAAGCTAGAGTTGGAAGCAGTTCGAATGCGAATTGCTTCAATTTGTTGAACTACATCTACAACTACCCATCAAATCTAAGACGTTATGGACTGATTCTTTAAGTACATTATGCTGGGTTGTAAACAACAAAGTGTCCACAACATTTCTGAGAAATCGTGTCCGAAATTCGTCACGATGCCAATTTTATCTTTCGCTATGTCCCGTCGGAGGCTAGCCCTGCTGACGTCGGGTCCCGCGGAACAACGACAAGTACACTGATACAGAATACAATGTGGTGGCATGGCCCTTCGTGGCTCTTGCACAGTCAGTCAGAATGGCCTGTCAGACCGCAGGCTATATCTATTGAACCTCCGAATCCTGAAGAATCCGTAAATCTTGGGGTTGATGACCAAGATGTTCCGTCGGAAGATCTGTTTGATGTAGAATGGTTTTCGACACTATTGAAGCTGATGAGGGTGACTGCCTATGTCAAAAGAACTTGCCGTTTGTTTCAAGGCAATCATTGCGTCGAGGACAAATTTGCAACGAGGAGTTAAACGAGTGTCTTCAGTTTTGAGAACACCCAATTCAAGAGCAGTGTTTCGGTCCCATTCAATCCAATCGTTTGAGTATTCACTTAAAGGAATTGTCCCGACAGCTTGGCTTGTTCATCGACAACGACAACCACATTCGTAGTCGCGGAAGATTTTAAAACTCTTCTTCTCTATCAGATGGAAGGAATGTCCAATATTGATGCCAAAGACGGATCCTTTTATAAAATTACTCGTTGATGACGCTCATGGGAAGGTAATTCACTACGGAGTGAAGCATACTTTGGCCAAATTACGTGAACGATACTGGATCTGCCAAGGAAGGTCAGTGATAAAGTGCCTCTTATCAAGGTGTCAATTATGTCGCATCCATGGCGGTGGTCCGTCCCTAATACCAAATAAGCGCCCATTGCCCGAGTTCCGAGCATCCATATAGCGTCCCTTTGAATGTTCCGGACTGAATTACTTAGACCATTGATGGTACGTGACGTTTTTGAAGTTAAAAAGGTATGGGTAGCCTTGTTTACCTGCGCAGTTACCCATGCTGTTCATCTAGAAGTTGCGAGTAGTCTGTCAGCAAAGGACTTTCTCTTGTGTTTTCGCCGATGGCTTCCATACACAGTTCACCCAGTCTTCTTGTAAGTGACAATGCGAAACAGTTTAAGTCCGCTGATCAGCTACTGAAAAGGGAATTCAAGGAGTTGGCCGAAGATCCGGATGTCCTTTCAAGTCTATCAACCTTCGGTGTGACATAGAAATATATTGTGGAGAGAGCACCCTGGATGGGTGGCTTCTATAAAATGCTAGTTAAAACGGTCGAAGAAGCCTTGAAAAAGACCGTCGGAAATTGTACATTCACTCACGAATAACTTGTTACTATTTGCTATGAGGTATCCTTTGTAGTAAATAGTCGTCTTTTGTTGTATGACGATGACGATCCCTCAGATATCACGCTTACATATCTTGATCTAATGTTCAAGTCGAAGCTATGTTTTCCGGAAGTCTCTGGAGAATTTCTCTACAATGATCGCATGAAGCATGCGGATGAACTGCTGACACGTTGGCGGAAGCTAAAATTTGTTACGTCAATTCTGGGATGTTTGGAAAAACAGCTACATAGTTTCCCTTCGCGAAAGACGGAAAGCAACACGTAATTGTGGGGCAAGTGACATACCACTGCAAACAGGAGCAGTAGTATTGATTAGGAACAACCTACCGAGAGGGCAATGGCAGGTTGGTCGCATTGTGCAGCTTCATCCGTCAAGAGACAAATTCGGGCTGAAGATGTCAAGCTACCATCTGGGAGCAGAATTTTACGTCCAGTTAAGTTTATGTACCCGATAAAATGCGGCGGCGTCTAAGAGGAGGCTTCAAATGCCCCGAGATCACCTGCTGTAGCTGCTTCGAACTCAACAGTATATTGCACCTCGCAGTCAAATTAACAATCGGGAACGAAGCGGAATCAAGAGCTACCTGTGCTTAAATCTGCTCAAACGGCGCGAAGAGTTACGAAGAATACGCTGACGACGGCGTGAATAGAATTATAGCTATCAGTTTTATGCATATTACACGTCTTGTACCCTAATTATACATTTTGTTTCGTTCGCTTCTCTATTGTTGCCCATGGACAACTTAGAGAATCTTTCGGTATATCTTCGACGTTTTGTTCATACTACTTTTCACAACTTCACCCCTTATCGTGTCAATATTATAGTTTAAATTTGTGTCAGGATTATCGGTTGTTGTATTTTAGCAACTCTGTCAATTTGTGGACACATTCAAAAGTTGTCTTGAAGACAACAATTTGTTCCCTAAAGGCAACTATGCTATCTTGTCGACATGCCGCTTGAATTTATTATACAGATCCACAACAGACAAAAAGGAGCACGTACCTAATACTGATAACATTGATTAAAGGTCCCTGTGCTCTGGAGTATATTAAAATTGAATCTGGTGTCTAACTATATGTTTTACATTTTCTTTGGATGATGCGCATAGTTGTGGATATCGTTCCGGGCCACCCGTTAAGCCAGGTTCACACTTTCTCGCAACGGCTTATCCTCAACAACGTTCGGATTGCGAGTCTTCGATAAGGATTTTATTATGTGAAATTGCTTCATCACAATCAGTTTGATGCAGCGAAGCATCTTCTGAATGATGTTGCACTCACATGGAATCCCGATCGCATCATCCCATATTCAGAGAACAAAATCGTGGATAAGAATGTCAACTTCGTCTGCCATTCTGGTGAAATTCTTCGGTCAATTATGATCCCCAACTGCAACAGCAAAAAAATTCCTTTCGAAATTGGCGAGATCGAAGATCCTCGTGATATTGAATTTCGCGTATACAACGACAATCGTGAAATGATTTTTTCTTCTGGATGTCGGTATGAATATTGGAAATCCACCGTGCAAGGATTTAATGTCTACGCCGAATTATTGCAAGAAATAGTCAAGTTGATTTTGGGAAATATGCCAATGGACAATCCTTTGCTCGACGAACTTCTGAACAATTTTCCTTGTTTCATCCTGTAGTTACGAAGTCGCTCTTGTTGGTGAGTGACAGTCAAGCCCGGTTAAAGAAGTCCATCCACTGTGGTGGCGAAGTAGTTCCCGTGAGCGGCGGAAAGTACAGAGTGATGATTAATGTTCTGCGTTCGCCGAAATTCAAATTGGACGAATATAAGTGGATTGCAGTTTACTGTGGCATAAACTGCAAGGTATAGTCCAATTAAGCCTTCATTCAAAGAGAATTCATCCGAAGCTGCAGTTTGTCAAGGTGCTCTTCAAAGTCGTAGCCGTAGCCGATCGAAGGAACGACATTGTCATGTGTCGCCTTTTATTAACAGTGGATCAATAATATCCAACGGATATGAAAGAAATGTGGAATATTCAAACGGCGGGGTGCGATCTGTTGCTCGTCGAGTGGAATATGATCAAGAATCGTGTTATGTTCGAGTTCCAGTGAATATTACGGGGACTAAAATTTCGCAAAGCGATAAGTGTAAAATGAAATATGATCAGCGAAATGATAAATTTTCAAGCAGATAAATGAATTTACCTTTGGTGACTGAGAAACAATGGGTCTATGCGGCGTTTACGTTATAAAGGACCTCTCATGTAAAATTTTTGTCCCCTTGTTGTCTAGACCACACCATCCAGTGCTATACGGTATACACCCCCGCTATGTAATGCAAAAGATATGGTGTATGAGACACCATTAACGTGGCTATAGTGTCTTAATCTACCTATTGTTTTTTCACTCAAGGTGTCAAGGACACCATACACAAACCCATTATATATTGTGTGTAAATAACAGCATGGTGTAGCTAACACCATATAAAATTTATGGTGTAGTCTACACCATACTATTACCGACAGTACAGTGCCTATGTATACAATCTGAAAATACCATCAGAAACACCATGGTGTCCAAGACACCATATAATTGATGGTGGAAGAGACACACAGGGTGGACAAATCTTTCACATGGGGGTCCTTTATAACGTAGACGCTGCATTATAGTCTTCCTTTGGGCCCGGAGTGTACTGAAGCCTATTGATTCTGGCTAAACCCTCATTTGCATATCCACTCATTTTGAGAGAGTATAGAGAGTGGTATTTTGTTATGTTGTTGTTTATTTTGAATAAAGTGTTTCGAAGATGACAGCTTGCGTTACTGTTACACAAGCGCTTCGGATATGATTATGACCATTGTAGAATATATAATTGGTAGCTTAAAATCTCAATTTTGCTTATAATGGTGCAAAAGGGTCTAGAGTGTGTAACTGAGCTCCAATCCTTGATAACTAGTATTATCTATATTACACCGTATATGTACCGTACTTTTGACATTAATACACAGATTGTCGTTGCTATTACACAAGCGCTTCTGACATGGTTATAGTCATCGTAGAATATATAATTGGTAGCTTAAAATCTCCATTTTGCTTATAGTGGTGCAAAAGGGTCTAGAGTGTGTTTAGCTCGAATCCTTGATAACCAGTTTTATTTATATTACACCGTATATGTACTGTATTTTTTGACATTTATACGCAGATTGTCGTTGCTATCACACAAGCACTTCTGACATGGTTATAATCATCAGAATATATAATTGGTAGCTTAAATTCTCCATTTTGGTTGAAGTGCTGCAAAAGGGTCTAGTGTGTAACTGAACTCGAATCCTTGATAATTTGTATTATCTATATTACACTGTAGGTGTACTGTATTTTTAACATTTATACGCAGATTGTCGTTGCTATTACACAAGCGCTTCTGACATGGTTATAGTCATCGTAGAATAGATAATTGGTAATGTAAAATCTCAGATTTGCGTGTAAAGACGCAAAAGGATCTAGAGTGCGTAGCTGTCTACAGACCATTAGTCAAAGTATTGTTACTAAATTGAAGAGGAAATCGTTCCACATATTAGTAAATATAGAGTTTACTGCTGCAATGATGTGTTTTCACTGAAGGTAAGATCCTGTGTTCTAAGCGTATCAAACAATAGCTTGCATCTTTTATTCGTACACTATAGTAACAATGTATATCCAGTTTTACTAGTCTGATTGCATATTTGTATTACTAGTATTATTGCTTCACTAGTTTAGATGTTTGTCCTAATGGATTTACGCCAAAAAGAAGTGGTTGTTATAAATTATACGGAAGAAACCATTCGACAGTCGTGGCCGAGAAGACATGCAGCGACCGTGGAGCGCTTTTGCCCGTGTTTCGCAGCCGCAACGATATCGAAGATGTGCAGCAAATTGTACCTAATGATGGACTGTCCGTGCAATTCCATGTCGGAATTCATGATATATGCTCCAACTCATCAAGGTGTTGGCGCACCAAATCGTATTGTCAACGTATGTGTAAACCGCCGTACACTAACTTTGATGGTGACGAAAAGATCAACACACCGGCGCTAAAATGTGCATTGGCGCTTCGAAGCAATCTTAAGTTGAATATAGATCTATGTGACACTGCTTACGAATCTGTATATACAGTATGTCATATTCCCAACTTTGAAATATGCGGTTAGTGACATTTTGGTTAATGTAAGATAATATAGATGTTGCAAATGGCCGTTGAGTTATGCCAGGCTCATAATAAGAATAACACTAGAGTTACATATAATTTGAAATGTTTAGGATTTTTAGATTGTAGTACATGTATTATTTTTCGCAAACGAAATGCGTTAGCGTAACGAAAAAATGCGAAATTCAGGTTGGCACGCTGTGGGTTATGCAACGACAATCTGCGTATAAATGTCAAAAATACAGTACATATACGGTGTAATATAAATAAAACTGGTTATCAAGGATTCGAGCTAAACACACTCTAGACCCTTTGCACCACTATAAGCAAAATGGAGATTTTAAGCTACCAATTATATATTCTACGATGACTATAACCATGTCAGAAGCGCTTGTGTAATAGCAACGACAATCTGTGTATTAATGTCAAAAGTACGGTACATATACGGTGTAATATAGATAATACTAGTTATCAAGGATTGGAGCTCAGTTACACACTCTAGACCCTTTTCTTGCATTATAATCAAAATTGAGATTTTAAGCTACCAATTATATATTCTACAATGGTCATAATCATATCCGAAGCGCTTGTGTAACAGTAACGCAAGCTGTCATCTTCGAAACACTTTATTCAAAATAAACAACAACATAACAAAATACCACTCTCTATACTCTCTCAAAATGAGTGGATATGCAAATGAGGGTTTAGCCAGAATCAATAGGCTTCAGTACACTCCGGGCCCTAAAGGAAGACTATAATGCAGCGTCTACGTTATAAAAGGCAAGTTCTTCATGTGAAAGATTTGTCCACCCTGCGCGTCTCTCTTCCACCATCAATAATATGGTGTCTTGGACACCATGGTGTTTCTGATGGTATTTTCAGATAGTATACATAGGCACTGTACTGTCGGTAATAGTATGGTGTGCACTACACCATAAATTTTATATGGTGTTAGCTACACCACGCTGTGATTTACACGCAATATATAATGGGTTTGTGTATGGTGTCCTTGACACCGTAAGGAAAAAAGAATAGGTAGATTAAGACACTATAATTGCGGTAATGGTGTCTCATACACTATCTTTTGCATTACATAGTTTGGGTATATACCATATACCACTGGATGGTGTGGTCTAGACCATAGGGGACAAAACTTACACATGGGGGTCCTATATAACGTAAACGCCGCATAGACCCATTGTTTCTCAGTCACCAAAGGTAAATTCATTTATCTGCTTGAGATTTATCATTTTGCTGATCATATTTCATTTTACACTTATCGCTTTGCGAAATTTTAGTCCCCGTAATATTCACTGGAACTCGAACATAACACGATTCTTGATCATATTCCACTCAACGAGCAACAGATCGCACCCCGCCGTTTGAATATTCCACTTTTCTTTCATATCCGTTGGATATTATTGATCCACTGTTAATAAAAGGCGACACATGACAATGTCGTTCCTTCGATCGGCTACGGCTACGACTTTGAAGAGCACCTTGACAAACTGCAGCTTCGGATGAATTCCTCTTTGAATGAAGGCTTAATTGGACTATACCTTGCAGTTTATGCCACAGTAAACTGAGATTCACTTATATTCGTCCAATTTGAATTCTCGGCGAACGCAGAAACATTAATCATCACTCTGTACTTTCCGCCGCTCACGGGAACTACTTCGCCACCACAGTGGATGGACTTCTTTAACCGGGCTCAACTGTCACTCACCAACAAGAGCGAACTTTCGTAACTACAGGATGAAACAAGGAAAATTGTTCAGAAGTTCGTCGAGCAAAAAATTTGACATTGGCATCTTCCCAAAATCAACTCGGATGATTAATTGCAATAATTCGGCGTAGACATTAAATTTTTCCACGGTGGATTTACTTATAACTAATACCGACATCCAGAAGAAAAAATCATTTCACGATTGTCGTTGTATACGCGAAATTCAATAATTACGGAGGATACCCCAATCTCCTCTACTTGCCCAGGAAATTTTTCCCTGTTGCAGTTGGGGATCATAATTGACCGAACAATTTCCCCAGTTTCGCAGATGAAGTTGACAATCTTGATCCACGATTTTGTTCTCTTAACAAAGGATGATGCGATCGGGACTTCATGTGAGTGCAACATTATTCAGAAGATGCTTCGCTGCATCAAACTGATTGTGATGAAGCAATTTCACATAATAAAATCCTTATTGAAGACTCTTGATATCCGAACGTTGTCGGAGGGATCAGCTGTTGCGAGAAAGTGTGAACCCGGCTTTTTTTTTCCCCCGGAACGAGATTGACAACTATGCGCATCATCCAAAAGAAAGATGGTAAAACATATAGTTAGACACCAGATTCAATTTTAATATAGCAACAGGGAACCTTTACCCTTAATCCAATGTTATCAGTATTAGGTACGTGCTCCTTTTTGTCTGTTGCACAGCTGTACGACGCCCTCAAGCGGCATGTCGACAAGATACCACTTTTTTTTTAGGGAACAAATTGTTGTCTTCAAGACAACTTTTGAATGTGTCCACAAATTGACAGAATTGGTGAAAATACAACAACCGATAAATCCTAACACAAATTTTAAAACTATAATATCGACACTATAAGGGGTGAAAGTTGTGAAAGCAAATGGAACAAAACGTTGAAGATATACTCCCTGCCCCTATAGGTTGTCCACGGGAAACAATAGAGAAGCGAACGAAACAAAATGTATAATTAGGGTACAAGACGTGTAATATGCATAATACTAATAGCTGCCATGCCATTTGGGCTGTCGTTACCGTATTCTTCGTAACTCTTCGCGCCGTTTGAGCAGATTTCAGCACTTTTAGCTCTCGATTCCGCTTCCCGTCCCTTCTGATTCCATTGCCTGCGGAGCGCGGATAAGCTGTCGAGTTCGAAGCAGCTACAGCAGGCTTTTTTTTTTTCACTTGCCAATTTTCACTTTTAAGGGCCGCCGCATTTTAAGGGGGTACATAAAAATGACCCGGACGTAAAATTCTGCTCCCAGACGGAAGCTCGACATCTTCAGCCCGAATTTGTCTCTTGACGGATGAAGCTGCACAATGCGACCAACCTGCCATTGCCCTTCTCGTTTGGTCCGTCCCTAATCAATACTACTGCTCCTGTTTGCTAAGTGGTATGTCACTTGCCCCACAATTACGTGTTGCTTTCCGTCAAGAGACAAATTCGGGCTGAAGATGTCAAGCTACCATCTGGGAGCAGAATTTTACGTCCAGTTAAGTTTATGTACCCGATAAAATGCGGCGGCGTCTAAGAGGAGGCTTCAAATGCCCCGAGATCACCTGCTGTAGCTGCTTCGAACTCAACAGTATATTGCACCTCGCAGTCAAATTAACAATCGGGAACGAAGCGGAATCAAGAGCTACCTGTGCTTAAATCTGCTCAAACGGCGCGAAGAGTTACGAAGAATACGCTGACGACGGCGTGAATAGAATTATAGCTATCAGTTTTATGCATATTACACGTCTTGTACCCTAATTATACATTTTGTTTCGTTCGCTTCTCTATTGTTGCCCATGGACAACTTAGAGAATCTTTCGGTATATCTTCGACGTTTTGTTCATACTACTTTTCACAACTTCACCCCTTATCGTGTCAACATCACAAGTTTAAATTTGTGTCAGGATTATCGGTTGTCTAGTTTAGCAACTCTGTCAATTTGTGGACACATTCAAAAGTTGTCTTGAAGACAACAATTTGTTCCCTAAAGGCAACTATGCTATCTTGTCGACATGCCGCTTGAATTTATTATACAGATCCACAACAGACAAAAAGGAGCACGTACCTAATACTGATAACATTGATTAAAGGTCCCTGTGCTCTGGAGTATATTAAAATTGAATCTGGTGTCTAACTATATGTTTTACATTTTCTTTGGATGATGCGCATAGTTGTGGATATCGTTCCGGGCCACCCGTTAAGCCAGGTTCACACTTTCTCGCAACGGCTTATCCTCAACAACGTTCGGATTGCGAGTCTTCGATAAGGATTTTATTATGTGAAATTGCTTCATCACAATCAGTTTGATGCAGCGAAGCATCTTCTGAATGATGTTGCACTCACATGGAATCCCGATCGCATCATCCCATATTCAGAGAACAAAATCGTGGATAAGAATGTCAACTTCGTCTGCCATTCTCTGGTGAAATTCTTCGGTCAATTATGATCCCCAACTGCAACAGCAAAAAAATTCCTTCCAAATTGGCGAGATCTAGATCCTCGTGATATTGAATTTCGCGTATACAACGACAATCGTGAAATGATTTTTTCTTCTGGATGTTGGTATGAATATTGGAAATCCACCGTGCAAGGATTTAATGTCTACGCCGAATTATTGCAAGAAATAGTCAAGTTGATTTTGGGAAATATGCCGAAATAGCCAATACGTAACTGAACGAAGTACACGTA
>JASANE010002997.1:0-10341 GCA_030248225.1 Trileptium ribeirensis
ATTGCTAATTGCTAGTTTTTTTGAAATTTTTTGTAAATACTCCGAAATGAAAAAATGCACATGCGGATTTTCTATGTCACCGAACACAAAAATGATATTTATGAAGCTCTAAAACTGAGTCGTATGTGGGTTAATTAAATAGCGAATTATTTAATTTTAACCAAATTTTAAAATTACCCGTAACTTTTTGTGTTCTGGGGTTTCGATGTCGCTTATCATGAATACGTGACTTTTAAAGCTCTATGATTTTATTATGTGTGCAAATTAGTTAATTAATTAGCTAATTAGTTGATATTACTAAATAATTAGATAACTTTTAGCTAGCTAGCTTTTTGTACGGTGGTTTCGACATCAATTGTCTAAAATGTAATATCAGATATACAATACTTTGAATATTGATCCGCTTACATTTTGTATTTTATTACGTTTACTAGTTTAACAGCTTTGGTTTGATTTTTTAAAACCTACATAAGGTTTGTCACTAGCTAGCCGTCTGTGACACTAAAGGAGGCGGCCAAATGTTTAATTTTGACACAAAACAAATTTTATCGTTTTTACAGCATTGATGAGCACAGATGTTTATAATGACAATAAATTTTCAGGATTGCTGAATATGATTAAGGCAATAACCGCATACAGTTTATATCCACCAAACTAACATGATAACGATATATATCCAAAAATACATGAGCAAGTAAATTGAAGTTGAAGTTGAATGATGCGCTGAAATCATGCACAAATAGCATGCTGCTCAGCGATGAAAGAGGTTAGTTGTAGGCATCACGGAAGAGCAGACTCTTTAGCTCCTTCCTAAACACCAGGAGTGAGTCGCAGGACCGAAGAGATATAGGGAGTTCGTTCCAGATTGCAGGACCGAAGCAACCAAAGCTGTTGAATGATCTATCAGCAATTACAAGTTGACGCCGTGTAAATAAACGTTCGCTATCACAAAGCTGTAGATTGTCTGTTAAATAACGGGGTCCGAATTGTCTGTTAAATAAAAGAAATCAGAAATGTAGTTGCACTTACAATTCGCCTAGAAATTAAGATAATAATAATAATATCCATACCATCCCAGAGAATCTGAAAATGCTCGAGGGATAGTGTCATAATTAAAGGTAACAATCAACTGCTTCTGGAATACAATAGCAATATGCATTATGTAATAATAATATATTATTATATTTGTATGTATGTATGCAGATATATATGTTACAAATTCATAGTATATACTAGTAATTTCGCTGTTTCGAAGTGTTAACAGAGTTACAAATTCGTCCTTAAGAGAAAATCAAAATGTGTTGAGTAATCTTTTTGTTGGTTATGCTAAAATTAGCAAAATAAAAAAACGGAAAACAAAGATCGACCTTTCATGAATTTTAACGCGGGCGACTTACCAATCGGTCACCAATGATTAAGGATTTGGGTGATGGTTTACTAAATGCAATTTGTTGATTCTAATAATACAAGCATCGTTCATGGTCCATGGAAATTATTGATGCGTAATAGATTAACAATTAGTCTCGCGTCGCAGGTCGGCCCCGCTTTGCAGGACGATTGGTCGACAACGTTCGAGGCTAAAATAAAACCTGGACCCATTTCTAATTTATAGTAATAGAAAGATATAAAAATATGTTAACCCAGCATTGAGTAGGACGGCTAATATACCATTTCCGGAGTATATAAATAAGGATGATAATGTACCATGCACTGCTATCCAAAATCCGAAAACATTGTCATACGCTGCAGGACGATGACCGACTGTACTCTGGAAACCGGGCTCCTTGACCTTAAACGTAATGAAAACGTCTGAAAAGACATAAGACACTCGTGTTAGATTCAATACAACCAATCCATTCCGAAAAACCTACATAGTCCATTCTTGATGGCCTGCACCCAATACTTAATCAGACAAATAAAAATCCACATTTAGGAAATCGGTTTCGTCGACCCTAAAACCCTTGAAACCTCATGAAAAAGTACAATATAGTCATGTTAGGCTCTAGATAGCAGAGCCATTGTATCTAGTGAGCTTGATAACCTGATAGGCACTTATTGTAATATAAAAACACGCAATAAAATTCTGAAAATTCAAAAATATTTCTGGAAAAGGGCCGACGAACCATATTCGGTCCCACAGCGGCCCAGGAAGCGGTCCCACAAAAATTTGGGATCAGCAAAGTTGTGGATCTTGATGCGCTGATTTTTCGATGCCACGAGATATAGGCTGCGAAACATTGGTACCACTATGGCCAAATTTCGCAAAGAACCCTTGAAACACATGCTTTTTGAAATTTTGACCCAAAATGAGATCGGAGCTGTTCGCGTTCAACTACATGGCACATCTTCGTCACTTTTGCCATTGAATAAAAAATTACCGAAATCCATCCGTGCGAAGACGAGTTGTGAATGACAGAAACAAACAAAAAAGAAATTGTCACGATTGTAGCCCATTGCGTCCTCAGTGGAAACTACTATTTTAAACTATGTTCTGGGAGTAGAGTGGGAGGATACGTTTTATTAAATATGATCGGTAATGAAATGGCGAGGAGATTCGTCACTGAAGAATGTAAGGAATGATGTGTGACCAGTAGAATACCAGTGGGAAACAAGTAATCGCGCGCTTTCTTTTAATTGCAACCAGTGTCTTGAGAGGCAACGTGAATACTGCTACGAGCTCGTTTTTCCAGAAACTCGGACCTAAAGCCATTAAAAAATGTCTATTTTAGTATAACAGTTGTAGGGGACACAATTTTAATACACAGTTATTTTTAGAGTTGCGCTAATTTATGGCCATTTTTATTCTGTTTACAACACGACCTTATTAGAGTCCCGACACTCCTGACTCTATTTCTTTCGTTCCATTACCCCTTAGAATTTAGGTTATTAGTCCTACAGTGAGATTAATACAGAATATCAGGGAATCAAGTATTCCGTAATTCTGTTTAATTACCTGAACCAAAGACCTTAGATTAATGCTGTTTTTTACCCCTATCTTATGTAACGCACACCCGGAAGGAATGCACCGGGGTTATATTATGAACTAGGTTGTGACGGAAGCACACAGCCTAGTTGAAACTTTGTGTGCTCAACCCCAGCACCCGGAAGGAATGCCAAAAGGTAGTTTTGAGGAAGCTTTGAAACGCTTAAAACCGGTCGCCCTAATGTGACACACAGTTCACTCACCCCTGGTTTGTAACGAAGTTAATTCCTTTGTCCTATACTCATCCGGGATTTCTCACTCGACTGCGGACTCTGGCCGAAATTGAGACTTATCTATTACTAATACGTTATTAGATGCCACAGTACAGTTACTAAATGCTTAATTCTTTAAGCCCAGAACACCTATATACTTGTATGATAACGCCAGTATATCCCTATCAAGCGCGTTAGTACTCAAATATTTTCTTGCTACTAAGTGGGATGTGGTCCTTCTAGTCGCTATGTGATCTTAGTTTCTGTTCGCATACACTTCTCCACGTACGCCAGTATCTCGTTCTTTTAAACAGCAAACCAGTATAAAGCCATAAATTTGGAAATATAAAGCAGTGGAGATTTCTGAGTGAAGGTTCCTAAACCTCCAGACGGCACGCAATTCTTTGCGTGTAAGTATTAACATAAATTAAATAAATAGAAACGCCGCAAACAAAGTTGACGACGTCTCAACTACAACTGAACAGAAAAATAAAACTAAAATCAAATTGCACACAATGAATCAATAGCACAGCAGTCGCGTCAATCACATGATTGATGACTCATGCTTTTGGAACTTTCAGGAAAACCACCAACCAATGGAATTTCCCCAAAAATCCATATTGGAAGAAACTCGCCAAGCTAAATGATCCCGGAAGCCAACACCCCAACAAAATTGTAAATTAAAAATCAGAGTGGTTTTGGCATATAATCCCCCCACTTAGCTTATGGGGCCCCTTATACTTATCCGGAATATCATGTGGTATTTGCGGGAATTCGGTTTCTACTGCTTTGTCTTGGCGTTCTAGTCTTTGAATCCGCCGTACTTTTTACACTGTGTTCGACTTGGCTTCGTCCCGGTTGCGTTTGCAATTGCAGTTCTTTTCTGCAATTCTACTATTCCTTGCTCTTTGGCTGCTGCTTGGTTTTGCGCTTCGTTCAGTCGAACCTGGTCCTCTGTTATTTCTTCTCTTGCGACCGTTAGTTTTTCGCTCGCGTTCTGTAATTGTCTTTGAACGTTACTCTTTACTTTTTCTTGAACTTCCACACGGTGTCTTGCCATATTGAGCAATTATTGAGTCTGTATTGTTTCGGTTTGCGCCGCTCGAATTGCTTCTTCATTTTCTTGTATCATTTCGTATAAGTTGTTGATCTCATCTTGGTTTCTATTGTATAGCCTAATCCATTCCAAGATCACAGTTTCTTTTTCTTGAATTTGCTGTTGAAATTGTTGCACTTGTTACGTTAGCTGATGGAATAAGATTGGTTATTGCTGTCTTAGTCCCGACGCTTCTTGTATTGGCATACGGCTTTGTTCTTGTAATCGATGTATTTCTTGGTCTTTAGTTGCCAATTCTTGTTTTCCATTGATCTCTAAACCTTGTAATATCCTTCTATCAGCTTCTTGCACTTCTTTTTACCGCCTGTCTTCTGCTAGATACTTTCCTTTCCATACTTTGTTTTTTCTCGATAATTTCGTCCATTCTTTCCATTTTTTCGCTAAAAATTTTCTGGATCGCTCAGATTTCTGCCAACACATGCTGTCTCTGTAAGTCTGCATCAGGTTCATATATCTCAAATTTCTTTGCCGGATAGCTTAGTGCTTCGACCAGCTTGTCCATTGACATTGGATCGACTGCAACGAGTGATTGAAGCGACTCGGTGGATGCTACACTTCCTAGTGTCTGATGTTGCAACCGTCGTTGTTGTTCGGCTATTCCTGTCGTCAGTTCTTTCTCTGTCGTATTTCTCTCCGGCTCTAGCATTTGTGCTGTTACTAGTTGGGATTGATAGACCGCGTGGCATGTACCTCAACATTTCACTGAACTTTGCGCTCGACCCAATTTGCTGTTCTAATTCCAATAAAATGGCATTGCCGTGCTATAACTCGTATCAGGCAATTTAAGACAATAAACGAAAATCATAAGAAAGATATCGAGGAGTCATAACACATCGCATTCGACCGAAAACTAATGACTACATCATGAACTATTAGCTATGTGGCCTCTTTCCGATGAAAAGAACAAAAACTAATAACGTGCTTCTTTTGCACGTTATTTGCGAAGACTCAAACTGAAAACCAAAATTAAAACTAAAACAGGTTAACTAGTTAGTTTTGGGACAGGAACAAGGTAGAATGTGCAATACAAAGAGACGGGATCAGTTAATAAATAAATTTTTGTAAAACCCAAAAATTGGTTTAAAGGGGGAAGTTGGGGTTTTTGGTGGTTGGCGTAACCTGAGAAACCCCGACCAAATTTTGTGAGTTGTTGTATATATTTTTATTGTTGAATGGGGGTAGGGGTTGGTAGGGGAATTTTATGACGACTATCGGATGTTAAATTGTGACGGGATTCGTCACCGAAGATAGTGGTGTTCGAGTTGAGGCCAGTAGTATGCCGAAAAGGAACTACTAGTCGCGGTCCTTCTTTGCGGGCGGCTGATCTTTTACTAACGATATGATTCCGCTAAGCGTCGCGGCGTGACTGACTCGACTCACTCTGGTTTTAGATTATTGATCACCAAAGCCGTGATTAAAACGTATATTCAAAATTATGAAACACAAGCAAGGCATTCTTCTTAAACACCACTGATACTTAAGCCACAATTGTAAGCGCTGATTCTATTTTTCCTGCACACCTCGGTAACTCCAGATATATATTTTTATCCATTTTTTGGACGAAGCCACTCAATACTCTATGTCACTGGCTCTTTAATTATTCGTTACTAGCCTTAGGTTTAGGTTAAGAGTAATTCTAGTAATCCTCTTTTAAGGTTTATACAATCGTCGCCAAAAGACTGACAAATGCACGAGTATCTGAGTACCTCAACCTAATTCTTTAGATTTACGTTAGTACAATCCTTATTTTTAATCGGATGCCCCCGAACGGTTGACACACCGCATCAACTGCGATGATAACGATTAATATTTAGGTTAGTTGATACTCTATTACAGCGCTTGTGAGTTTATACGATGACCCTCGGACGGCTAGCCACGTACGGTTATTTAAATACCGGAGCCTAGTTAGTTTCTTAATAGTTACACTAATACTGCCGTTATATTAATGTACCCATCCCCTGATGGCTGACGAACTACACTATTATAATATCGAGCTAGTAATGGCAAGTTACTATCGCGGTCTTCTCTCAAGATCATTGCCCCCGGACGGCTGACCAATGTGGGTAATAGGAAGAGGCAGGAAGCTCGATTGGGTATCCGATTCTTCACCCCGTAGTCGCCCCGGGTTATACTCAGGCAACTTACTCCAATGCTACTCCACGGAACAGCTCCCTCGACAATGGGCCGATTTTGCGAACTATTACTAACTAATAATAGCTAATACGCAACACCAGTACTAATAATTATTTGCCTTAGGGGTTTGCTTGGGAAATTAGTATTACTAAGATTACTACTAGTTAAGATTTAAGTACCTAATTGCGAAGTCTCTGAGCCAACATAAATAAGTCTCTAACAAGAAAACACAATTTCAGAAACCATACGTAATAATCGTACTCAAACGCTTTAAGCCATTCTTTACGCCCACTTCTAGTAGTACCAAAAATAGCAATTGAAGCCCACAAAACCGCCAAATAAGCCATAAACCATCATATCGAAGAAGACACAATTTATAAACTAAACCAGGCTACCACAAACCTGGTAGCTATGTAAAAAATTGCAATTTTAAATTAAAATCAACAATATAACGCGCAATTCTTTATGCTTCTAGTAAACAGGAAGTTTTTGTCTCCAATCGTTCACGCGTAATTCTTTTATGCTATGATCCGTAAGCAGCGACCTAATGCCAGCATAAACAACAGCGAGTTCACCACTAGACTGACTGCTGAACCAGAAACAAAGATAACTATATGTTAGCTAAATTAAGCAACGAAAGATTATGCAAATAAGCATATTCTGAACAACAAAACAAAAATTTAAGAAAATGAAGAAAATATGATAATAGATGGGGTAGGGGTGGTGTAATAACTAAAATGGTGAAAAACCCAGGTTTTTGGGAAATTTTTGTGGAATTTGGGGGTTTGGCACCGGAAATCCCACATACAGCCTTGTAGACCTGCGACATCCCCGGTTGTCGGTGAAGCATTTACCACTGATGCAAGTATGGGCCGGAATTTTTAAGCTAAGCATTTACCACTGATGCAAGTATGGGCCGAAATTCTTAAGCTAATACTAAGTTTCCTACTATTATCTAGTACGACGCCACTCCTACTAAAATTATTGTCACTTCTTTTTAAAAGGAATATATTATCACTTATATATTTTTAAGTCTCGTTAGGAATACTAAGCGTGAAGTACGTCACTATTAAAGCTCCGTTATTTCATCACATGAAAACCAAATCCAATAAATAACGGCAATTCCAGATTCAGCGCAACTCTTTACGCTTCTTGCTTGTATTGTCAATCTGACCAACAATAATCATAAATCCTTCTATGGATCTTTAAACCATCAAGCCGATATACAAAACCTGTGTATACTAACGGTCAACTATGCTACACAATATCGGTAGCTATGTAACCCAATTTAAGATTAACAAGAACTAATTGCACAGGGCGTAATTCTTTACGCAGAAATATAAGTAAAGCTTGTTAAACAAAAAACCCAAAAGCATAATTCTTTATGTTGTTAAGCTAGCTCGATGAGCGCACTCTCTCTACCGAAGAACAGCAATGAAATAAGTAGGTAAAATTAAAATTTTGTTTAGCTACCTGCATGTTAGCTATTAAGAAAAACAAAAAGGATTATTCAAATTACGTAATCTTTGAAACACGAAAACAACAAATTTAGGAACTTAGGATAAGCAATAAAATGGGAGAGATATAGTAACCAAAATAGTGAAAACCTGGCTTTTGGGAAATTTTTGGAGAATTTGTACGGTTTGGGACCACTAATTCCCCTTGTTGCCTTCCGGAGCCCTAACACTGAAATTACCTTTACCACACCAAATTAGTTATAAATTTAATTTGCACTATGCAGTTACCTAGCTAAGTAATTTAAGTATTAAAAACATACCTTCAGAAAATAACTTCAGATGGTTTAGGAGCGCAAGTCTGGTAGACATTTTATCGCGCACCCTCAGTTGCATTTTAAACGTATCTTTGGTACGTGACATTGTTATGGTATTAAACAGATCGTTCGAGGACCGAAACACTCTGGATGAGAAAAAATGTCTCCGTACGTTTGTTCGGCACTGTTGTACAAACAATTTGCGTCATGTCCCCTTAGTGTTCGGTGGGGCATCTCGAAGAATTCGTCAACCGTCAGCACGGAGTTACCACTAATGATCTTGTAAGCGTTCCCGAGATCTACCGTCTCACGGCGTCGAGAAAGACTCGATACGTTGTCCCATTGTATGTCGCTTGCCAGGCGATATATCGTCGTTGGATATTCTCAACTTCATGAATGGCAGTGACGTACTGAGGTGCCCATACGACAGTGGCGTATTCTAGTATTATTTTAAAAATAACTTATTATTTTCAAAAAGTATAGGTGTCGAAACAGTATATTATTTTCATCTGTATTAGTTTTCGCAGGTAATATCACTTATGCTTTGAACGCATCATCGTTGCTGGAATGCCTGAGATTTCAAAACAAACGAAGGTTCGTTAATGTAAAGATTGATTTGATCTTGTTAATGCTGTAGTATATAAATTCCATTACGAACGCTTAACGGTTTTATGATACATAGTAGGCGAATTGCGTTGCTGGGTTTCAGTAACATATGACACACTTCTTGAAAAGAAACGTTGCGCTGCCTGACAGCGTTAATGATAAATACTGATTAGAGTATTGAACCTGGTACGCATTGAACACATGCAACAAAACACAAAACAAAACACTTCTCGTTGGAACTACTGAAATCTACATAAGTATGTTGTGTCTATTTATAAATAATAAATTTATGTTTATTTGAAAGTATCGCTATGCAGTGTTTATCTGTTTGCAGAACCGCTTATGGAAAAGCTGTGACGAAACGGAAGATAAAGCAGATGCGTTAAGCGGTTGCGGAAAACAGTTTGGTTGTGACGAAGATAAACCCTTTAACAGCTTCCCTGTATTCACACATTCGATTTTTGTATACAATACCCCTATTTCCTATAAATGATGCTAATAAAATTCCCAGCATAGTGGGAATTGATGCGTCAGTTATTGTCTACTGCGTGTTTTTCGTGATATGTGCATGTATACTTGTGCATGTTCGGGCTTTGCGGTATGCGAGGTTTTGAATATATTATTTGTTTTATAACTCGTAAACGATTTTATTTATAGAATCGTATTTATAAAATTGTATGTCTGCCTGCTTAGTTGTCTATTTATTTGTTTACATTTCTTATAATACATGAGATATGTATGTAGTGGCACGTTAATTGTGATTGTTTGTACGATGTCGTATGTTGTGTATTGTAAAACATTATTATTTTTAAATTTTAAAATTCCCAGCATAGGCTTACAAAAATATATGTATAATTTTGATTGAACTGGCAAGCGGGATGGTTTGGGCATAAAGGGATTTTGACGCGAAATGCAATAGGACACGCTGAAGATTATCGATGCAAAATTTGGCCACAATTAGGCGAACCCGTTAAGAAGTTACGGGCCTCATCCCCGGGCCCATTTTTGTTAATAAGAATTTATTTAATTGTGTGAAATTATAACTTTAAGAGAGTGTAAAACAGTTTAAAATTAAACAATTTGTGTGCCGGAGCTATAGTTTGGTTTTACGTATGAAATTTGTATGTGGCCCCTGGGTGCCTTAACTGTTACACTTACATCAGCGGATATGTAAGTGTATTTCTACTGGATTTTCAGAAATTTGTTATGAGTTAGGTTAGGAATTCGACGAATTTTATAAAAAGGTTTCTCTATCGCAAAAATTTAAGTTATAGTTAAAGAGAAATTTCACAGTTCTAAGAATTCATAATCCGGTTGGCAGCAATTATATTAAAAATTCACGGGTTATGGAGACTTGAGGACTATGTTTCTTTTGAGTTCCAAGAAATCGGGTTTAGAAAGTTTATTGAAGAGGTTGCGCAGTTAGATCACGGCCTAAATCATCCTCAGAAGCTGTGCAGTCAAGTTGAGTACGGTTCAGCCGTTTGTGTGTTTATTCTGTTTAATATTGTAATTTGTT
>JASANE010002998.1:0-25042 GCA_030248225.1 Trileptium ribeirensis
TGCATATCTTTTAGAAAGTAACTTTCATTCTAGCAAATACCATTATGGCGTTCCATTGAAGGTCGTCAGTAGTTGCTGTTTGCAATTAAGTAAAAATTGTTCAGGTCCTTGAAAAGCATGCTGAGATTAAACTTGATAGCTTTCCAGAAAACATCTCAGAGACCAAGAGGGCGCCAATAAAGCCAAGCCGTTCTAAAATCAGCGCCATACGTAATTTACAGTACCTTTATAACTGTTTCTCTTTATATGCCCTTTAGATGTGCCCCACGCACAGCCCAAAGGCATAATTATCAATAAAGTTTAATACGTGAGTCTACTTTAAGTACATGCATTTGGGCTGTTCTTTTGTCAGGTCAGATCACGATCGTATAAGCGATAAATTCACGCAAATCACAATTTTTCCTTCTGTACTCGAGCAAACTTTATGATACAACAACACGTAAGTGTTGTTCACGGTCACTATTATGAGATTTAGCATCGCATTTTTCTGACCACGAACACAGAAAAACGCGAAGAGCAATCGCGTTTTTACGTAGACTACAATGCATACCTAGACTGCGAAATTATGTGTCCGATTCAAAATCTCATTTGGTGAACGCGGACAACCGTGCTAGATGGATAAGTGTATGTGTACTCAAATCGCCCTCTGTATGTGTACCAAATCGCCCTGGCACATCACATAGCTCTTGTTCGCGTTCACTAAAATGCGAATACAGATGGCATATACGTGAAAGAGAACCATTCGGGTAGTGATTTTAACAAAAGACCAACCAAAGATTACTTATCTTAATTGGACTCACGCATAACTATTTTCAGGTGATTAGTACTACGTTTGCAAGTAAACAAGCACATGAAGTGTATGTTAATTTTATATTTGATATTGGATCATTCAGATTTTGTGCATGATCTGTCATTTAGCCCGATATGACAATGAGCAGTCTTGGAAACGTGTCATAATTTTATGTTCACTCTATGGCCATATACGTACGTCAGAACTAGCAGCATTGTAGCATATGGCTCTATCCTGCAGAGGTACCTGGGACAATCGCTATCTGTTGTGTTAATCACTAGGCTAATAATTTCGGGGAAATGTATTGCCCATACATTAACAACCGTAAGGGATGAGACGAATGGTTGGAAACTAAAGGTTAGAAAATTAAAATATTTAAATTTTTTTGTATTCTTGGGTTCACTCCATTTACTTTGCGTTAAGTATTTAATTTTATCAATAAAATGATGTCTGATATTAGTTGTGCTATGCGTAATTACTAATATATTGTTCATCATTATTGTTCTCTGATTCTACTGATGATCACTACTTTCATTGACTATTGGGCGGTCCAGGCATTAGCAGCAAAAGTTGTCCTAGCAACCAGCAATCTGGTTAATTAGCTAACATTGATTAAAATTCCTGCAAGGTACGCTAGAACTGATGCCCTTTTGACTGCTAATTTAAAAATTGACTGAGCCAGAGGAGTCAATATTAGACATTAATCATTATATCTCCCAAAAATTTCACTGATTATAACGCCAAACATGTGAAATCCTCCTTTTTGTTACTACTTACATTGACTAATTATGCTTTATAAGTTCAATATCAAAGCAAATGAAAAACTTCGATATAAAATATCACACTGGACATTTGAAAAATCAATCTTTAACGGTTTGGATTTAATTAGGAGGGTATAGTTAATGCGTGTCTCTTCAACTTTGCTATATCGGTTGCATTTAATTCATTTTAGGAAATACCAGCGCCTTGTAACGTTGCCAGTATTCGAAAAAACTCAAAGTAACTTCTTACAGCGTTTTGGGTTCAATGTTCAGCGTCGACAGAATAATCTTCCGAATGTACCTGGAACGGGCGTTTTCGTGTCTGAAGGTGCAGTGCCTGCAAATCAGATAGTTGGTATTTATCCAGGTTAGTATATATTAATATGCTGCAAAAATCGAACCTTTAAGTGCAATTTAGGGCGGACTTTCTATTAAAGTCCTAAGTCACTATTTTAATGCGTTTTTGAAACCCTTGACTTCACCGAATATATTGGAATAGATTTCGAAAATTCGTTAAATGTTTGCAGTACTACAAACTGCTACGAATAGACATCAGACATGCCGCAATAGCTTCGGACAGAGTGCTTCGTCGTCACTATAATAGACAGTTATAGACACTACATGATAATACAACTGTCGGGAGCGATCTATATTTTTCTATAGAACAGTAGCCCTACAATGGTTGCAGATAAGCCATATTGCTTTTCCTGTGACAGATAGGCCATCCACACTCTAAACGGATGTGAATACAAAGTAAATCTACCGATCAACCGCAACGGTGGTTGTTACTAGATGACGTCGTACTTGCAAATGACGTGTATCAGCAAAAATATGGTATATAGTCGCATATAGTCCAAAATACGCCAACAAGTGCATTAGTTAAATACCAACTATACGGGATTGATTGTTTGTTAATCATTGAGTTTATGCGCGATAGAAGCTTAAAATAACTCCATTATCCATTCTTTTTTGAAATTTCGCATAAAAATTGTTACGAAACTTTATTTTGCCAATTGAAATTTGGCGCAAAATTGTTCACGAACACTCTGCTCTACAATATAACTGAACAGTTTTGATTTCACGAAAATTCCAGTAAAATTATCTACAATTTTCAGAACGATAATGTGTCAAATTTGAGCCGACTGGGTTAATTCGTGAGCACCAAGATCTTAACTATAACCTACATTTGTTTGTGAATTCAGTGTTGTATTAAATTTATTCGCGAACACTGAATAATTCATATGCAAACATGATAAAGATTACGTAACCATATTTCTGCAATTGGAGAATCGCCGAAATTCTGTTCACGCATGAGATATAATTTATGACACGTAGATTTGATTTCGCCAACTTCAGTTAGAGAAAAACCGAATGAAAATAACAGGTTTTCAGTAACACATTTTGCGATCCGATATCAAAATAGGTTGTTAGCTTTCGCTTGTCGACTAGCGATATTCTCTTCACTCAGGAACAACATATCAGGATTCCATTTCACTCATTGTGTATAATCACGCAATAATAGAGTAATCAGATTAATCATACGCGGCTGACCAGTTGAGCGGAGGTTTATAGATGGCGACATTACTAAAACCTATGCCCGTTCGAGTTGAAATCATTATCCACTCTGCAATCTTAGCTGAAAAGTGTCGGCTCGGTGGAAGATACTGATGTGGTCTGCTTTGCAAACAGAACATGTATATATACCGGTGAAAAACAGAGGATTTCTAAGCATCTGGAATAGTATTTTTGAATTCAACAAATGGTTTAATCGCTATGCGATTTCGAAAACTATGGCATGTTTTATATTGAAAAAGTTGAAATCACCAGATGGGGAGTTACTTCCTGCGTCTATGCCTGCATGGAAGTTTTAAAACACACCATTGGTTAAAATATTGAGCGAACCAATAAGTTAATAGAGGCTGATATATTGCTGACATCAGAGTAACTGTTGATATAAGTCATCTAATGAAACTGGGCTTCTTCTTAAATAATTAAAGTCACCAGTGAATATCTTAGCCAAGTGAAACGGAGCGAGCGAAGCGAGCGGAGTCACTAATGATGCTAGAAAATAAATTGTGAAAATTACCCTTTGTCTGTGGGTGTAACTCATAACCCATCTCCGGATGCACGAATTTCCACAAATTTTTGTTCGATGGCCAAACTTAACACGGTGTGCCCTTTAGTTGAACTGTAAGAGCTCCGACATCTTCCCAGCTAAAATAGCAAAAATTGGCTATTAATTTTTTTTGCTAAAGCTGGGCATATCTAGTTAAACAGACTTTTCTTTTAAAAATAGGCACCGCTGTTCTGAGTTAGCTCACATCGAGACTTACAGCTTTCCTAAACAACCTTTTCGTGGGACCACTATGTGCGGCGTTGTGGGACTGAATTATAATTCCTGGAGCCTTAACGAGAATTAACATTTTTATTCAAATTTCTACATGTTATTGCACGTTTTTACTTGACGACTGCCTGCTAGGTTATTAAGTATGCTAAATTCGATGGTTTTGTTTTCAGTACACTGGATGTTTTTACGCACAGTCTAGCACGACCACGTCATGCGTTTTCGGAAGTTTTTAATTGGTTTATAATTCATAAATCCATTTTCGGGAATACAGTTGATCTTCCAGCTGTCTGGTTATATATTGCTTCCATGGCTTTTCAACGGTTTGCATAGTGTTTCTGGTACTTTGTTTGCGATGGCGCGGTCCTTTATAGTCCAACGTAACTGTATTTATATCTTTTCAAATGATTCAATAGTTTTAAGCGAACCTGCTGATCGGTGAGCCTAATTTTTAATGAAATAATTCCGTCAGTGTCAACTAATTGATTATGCGCTGTTTTCTGCGTTCTGAAATAAGCTATAATACAGTTTTCGTTAAACGTAGAATAAGTGGTCTTCTTCAATTCGTATCAGTCTAGCATTATAAGGCTTCAAGGGTTGTAGAGTTCTTAGGCTAGTATATACAGCAAACACGAAGACTGTTACAGATGATTACGCAAATGGTAACCATAGATGAAACCATGGGCGGCCATTCCGGGGTTGGGGTTGCAGCCATCCAAAAAATAATGATCCGGTGATAAGAACTAAAGGAAAAATTGTACTCATCCCCCTATTTTTAGGGACCAAGCTCGCTTCGTTTCATCTCTGCTTGCGAAAAACCAATTAATCACGAAATTGTTATTTTGTGATGTAGTAACTGCGACAAACGACAACAATGCTCTTCTTTTTAATTCTATGACGTGATACGGGTTCCCATATAGTTTCGGAGAGAAAACTGAAAATATCACTAAATACTTTGCTTTCAGAACTATGTCAAATGCTGTAAAATGAACAAAACGTGACCAAATGTGGACTGTTTACCCACCACTGCTAAGCTGACCCTGTCTTTTATTACCAGATTTTACAAAACTGTAATGGATGAATTTTGACTATCCTGTTTGAATGTGTGCTGTTACTAAAAAACAGAGTTCGGCTTAGGCCATAAAACGTACCCGAGGATAAACTTAGTATTAACGTTTTGCTTGACAACTCCAATTTAGCATAATATCATGCATTAACAAAGGAAATATGATTATAAACAAGGGCTATAATTTATTTTTAGTCATTGACTCAAATCAACTAACTGACGAAGACAATATCTAAAATATATTTCAGGTACTGTGTGCCTGGGCAAGTGAGCTAAAAGTATTACCAATTACAGACAAAGAGTATATTAATTTTACATCGCAAATATATTGCCATGGAATGTCATCAGCGGTGGACTTACAATTGTTTTAGTCAGCCTCATTGATTGAAATCAATCAGTTGATGAAGTTACAGTGTCAATAAATATTTCAGGTGTAGTGTACCGTGCGGGCGAGCCAATTTTTCTTAGAAGTATTGCCAATTCGCTTGTGTTTCGTTGTTCCGATGGAACAATGATCGACGGAAACAATCGATCATTATCAAAAGTAGTCTACAGGTAAGTACAAATGCAAGACGTGATTCTGATAAAATGGATATTGGCTACATTTAGTACCGATTGGTTTTTATTAAAATCGCATAAAGTATATAATCGCCTACATTAATAGTTTCAACGGCATCATATGCATATCAAGCCGCCGCCGCATGTGGCGAGTCAAATGTTATTTAACAGCGAGATACATGTTTACAATGAGTTATATATCATCGATTTGTGAAAAAATCCAACTCTTTCTTCTGGGTGAGGCTTCACTCAGCACTATTTAGGGTGTCCATTTGGAAGAAACATTACTAGTATCGAAACTTACATTGTTACCTGCCGCCGTCTTTTCTTTCTACGAAAAAAAACGCCGTAGTGATAAAGTGTATAACACAAATCTAAATATCTTGGTTCATTTCGTAACCACTCTAACCTCATAGATTTTTAAATTTTTTACGAACAGGGTACTATCTGAAGAAGAATTTTGTCCTACTGCAGAATCTTTGCGCACTTTACTTCCTTTAGTAATACATACTCGAGATCCGAGTCCCAGATACTATCCGGTCTCGGAGCGGGGACTTCGGCCTTTTATGTGTTCACTCGGCTGCAGAGGTAAGGGAGCGCTTTTTGATTCAGGACCAGCGCCGCCGCCGGGGTGTAGGACGACCTATCATGGGCTGTTAGTGCTTCGGGCCGAGGGGAAACCCAGTACCTCCTATGAACATGTATCGCTATGGTATTGCGTATTTTCAGTTTCCAACGGATATTGTAGGCAGAACTGAATGATCCGCTAGGACCATTGTGAATAGGAACATTGTGTTTTTATCTTCTAACAGAGTTTTATCGTAAAGTATAAATAGCTTAAGATCAATGCATGGCAAGTGTATATATGTCCGCTATTTGAGTTATACATGCAACGTCAGACCATGATCTACATAGAAGATCACAAATTACTAAGTCTTATGTTATTAAGAAATTTACAATTTTTGTGTAAAGCAAGTATCTTAGACAGTCTATTTCTTAGCCCAAATTGCTTTTAGCCTAATAACAATGTTACGGCTATTTTAACATACATGTTGCCAGACATTATTTTCTTATCATATTCCTTATTTGTCATATTTGTGCTATAAACTAACTTCTATGACTTCCTGATACGGCTCATCTTTTTCAGTTTTCAATTTTTTTATTTATATAACAAACTGTTTTGTACTTCTGTTCAGCGTGATATCTGACTCGTTATAGTCGCAATCCATAACGTATGCACGATCACAAGTCTAGTGTTTGATAAATATTTCTCTATAAACACAAAAATCTACATTAATCAACAATTTGCATTTACATTAATCAAAAATCAACAATTTGCAACAAAAATATACATTAATCAACAAAAAACACCATACAGTCAAAGCATAGCTAAAATTCCAAAATCACATCACAATCAACTTTTGTTGCAGAAACTCATATATCGTTTAAATATTTTATAGTATATCTCAGATATGTCAATCAGTACGAATTAATGAATTATGGCTATTATAATCACAAAAACATGATATCATATGTCTTGAAAATGCTATTTGGATTCAAATTTCTAGCCTAGATTTGCTGCATTAGGTATTTTACAGCCCAAAGCATCATTATTAAGCATTTTACACGGTATGGAATGCTAATTTAAGAAACAATTTATTGCAACACCGATTAATTAAACACAAACAAGTAGACACAGCGCCGACACTGTTGTAGAAGGAAAACCGTGGAACACCACAACAATATGCCTACATAACTCATTTACCTGCAGAGAACCTGATTTCAAGATGAAATTCAGATGAAATTCAATGAAATTCAAGATGAAGACAGCTAATTACGCATTATGCACATTTTTTAATTCTTTCATGGCTCTTTGTTTTGGGTTCAGGGCAAAAAATTACCAAGAAGCATGCAATAGCAACATAGTTGAACTATCAATCGCGTGTGTTTAACATTCTCCAAGAGTTTAAAGTGTATAATATATAGTCACCATTCGTCACACAGCAATTCATAAATACTTGTGAAACCACAAACACGCCTTAACAAGTGATATATGTCCACAGTGCTTTTTATCTAAACGGTAATTATTTCAGCTTAAAAATACAGATATGAATACAACTCAGCAGCACGGTGATAAAACATTAAATGCATGTTCCGAACGCACATTAAGTTTTAATCAGAAGAATGTTTTGAATAGAGTATAATTTTAGTTCTAATCTTTTGGTTTTGGCGCCGCAATTTCATTCTGAAAGCGGCCAATGTTGCTTTATGGGTTTTGAGTTCAGCAACTCCAGCTCAGATAAACAGATGAAATCAAATAAAACCCTGCATGCTTTTCTGATTCAAATTCAGGCTTTTGAGTCATTTATTGCCTTGCGGAAACAGCTAAGCACCTGATATTACTGCATTAGTTGCCACTCCCTTAAAATTTGTATGATGATAATTCTATACAATTATTGTATGACCATATTTTGCTACAATTAACATATAAATTTATATAAATACAGGCAATTGTATAACGAACAAATGTCACACAATTGTATACCAAATTGTACATTATGTATTATTATGTCACCATAAGTTTTAGGAAATTATCTACAATAAATGTATAATACATTGTATATAAACGGTATGAATTGTAACACAGAATATATGGGATTATTTACGGATCCTTTGCATGAATTTACGCACAAGAAATGTATGATTTGTTACACATAACTTTGTATGAAATTAAATAAAGCATATGTATGGTATATTGTACATGATTTGCTGGAAATTTCATATAAAAATATGTATGATTATTTGCACATAATTTGTATGAAATTTCAGATAACAAATGTAATTTTTCGACATAATTTTTTGTAGCTATATAACGGATACTATTATAAAATTGAAATTTAGTATAATAATTACCATTATGTAAAAATATTCAAGCATTATATGTATTTTGTTTCACACAAATATTTATAAAAATTCATGCGTTGTATATATTATATTTAATACATAAATATGTAAAAATTCGTGCATTAGATACATTGAGTTTCATATATATAAATAAATAAATAAATAAATTTGTACAATTTATACATTACTTTTCATACATTGTATATGTTTCGTTTCTTACAATATATGCTCAAATCCATGTAATGCATGTGTTATATTTGTTAATATATGTGATGATTCTTATATTATGCTGTATATTTCATACAACAATGTAATAAATTTCAATCCACTGCAACTGTATCTTCATACAAACGAATATCAAAATTCAGACAAAAGAAAACCTGTGCATCAAATTCCATACAAAATGTTTTTTCTATTTATACATTACAAATCTATGAACTATCGCAGTTAAAATGTGTATGTAAATCAGACCACGCAAATAATGTTTAACACTGTACACATATATGTATGACACAAAATACTAATTTTTAAGAGGGCCAGTTGCGAGGATAACAAAAATTTCTTTCTCGTGAATATGAGTTTTGAACGCCTTACGCCGAGCTAAGGACGAGTACAGGGTGTCATAACTACTTCAAGATGTTTCAGATTAAGATCATCAGAACACTGGTACTTTATTCGTTTATTATCGAATTATCAAATTCAACAGCATAGTATTGCGGTTGATTTTGGCACAAATTTCATATGTTCAATCATTGCCTACAAATGTACGAAAATATACGCCAATGTATATTATTTTATATACATAATTTTAACGCATGAGTGTCATGTTAATTTGAAACACTTAGCAATCTCTTCTTTTAGTGTATGTTTAGAATAAAATATTAAAGACAATAAAAAAGAAATATGTAAAATAGTAAGTATGTAAGTAATTAATTTTGCTGTTTTAATTAAATTCCTAAAATTAAATCCTATTTTTAGTTTTACGGTGTATCTTTTTTTTTTTATCTGTCATATTTTATAAATATTTACGGATGGAGTAGAATTGAAAAAATGAACATTTATTTTGGCTATATCAAAGATTAAATTTACGGCATCACTGTATCTCCCATTCCGTACTATTATGAATTCGTCATTGGAGTATATAGATAGTCGTAGGGTGAATATCCTTAGGATCGAACACTCAAGCGATATGTACCCCTGAGGTCACCCCTTAATGCCTCCGCCACCCCACCGCGAACCAATCCTTTTTATGTTGCCATCTCGATGAGACCATCCCCTCTAAAGCGACAGATCTTGGGAACCTATAAGATACAACAATGATGGGAATACTAGACATATTAATACAAAATATTTATCTCCGGGCTTCAAGTTTTAAACGTCGACAAATATACTTTGCAACTACATATGTTAACAGTTTGTTCAGGGCGAAGACACCGACGCCGTATGGGACCGTGTCACCGTTAGGGTACTGTGTTATATAGTTAGAAAAATGTCCTTGTCAGGGGGTTAGGGTCAGGCAGCTCCCTGACTTAGGCTTAGTATAAGGCTCATTTAAAAACGTTAGGCATAGGTATTTCTTGAAGTTACCCGTAAAAAACGTTTTTTATGTCGGTCAATTATTGAACTTGAGCGTCAAATGCTGTAAAAGATTTTAGTTTTAACACGACATGATGAACGCATCACGATAAATATTTGTTTTGCTTACTTCAAATAGTCACAGCACAAACTACGCTTTGGTGAGCTATAATTTAATGTGAGACGAATTAAAAATTGTTATCGTTTCAGGATGGGTTATTCTTCTTGGACAGATTTGCTTTCTGGGATATAATGTTTTTCACCAAGTCTGATTATCATATATTTCAATATCATAGAGATTCAAAATTATCGTTATTGTTTCTACTTTCATGTAAACCAAATACAATATATTTTCGCTCAAATGTCATAAATTTTACGTTGCCATATGTTTAGAAAACAACATTTGAGTTACCATCCGCCTAGTTTATATCAAAAATGGTCGATTGAAAGCTGCCAAGTTTGACCAAATATTTCAATCACAAGGAGCTAGTAACAATTCAAAACAACCACCATAAAATGTAGCACCGCTCCTAAAACACGACGAAAGAAACTAATCGAGTACTTTGGGTCAGAGAGAAAACAAACTTTATCTATGAATAACAGATTGTAGAAAGTTAACATCATGCGATGAACGTTAAGCTGGGCCTTAGAAGGCAGTAAATATAGTTTAGGTACGTCCGACTTTAGGGTAGTATCCCCTTACACTCATATGGACACTTATGACGCTGATGGCATTCTCAACTCCAGCATTACTTTATGATTTGAGAATTACCGCTATAATCAGGCTTCAAATATCAAGCTGTGTACGGGAATTTACGTTTTAGTTGAAGGGCTATAGTCTAACTTCCGGCATTGAATTTTCAAAAATAGCTTGCAGTGCTACGCAAATCAATTATATTGCAATTATGATGCATTTGCTATTTTTAGTAACCACAAGCGTACTATTTGTTTTCATAGCTGGTGCTTGCACAACATTAGTAGTGCAGTACAGGGGCTTAGGCAATGGGAGGTCGTAGGGGTAGCGATACTCCCCTTCTGCATCGCAAGATCAAATTTTTAGCTGAATACAGCGAAAATTTGGGATGTATCAAAAACGCGAGCGTACATTAATGTAGTCATAGAAGTGCGACGCCCACTTTTCAGGCTACGTCGGTGGTGTATTATATAAAAAGCACGTGTTGTGTAGAAGAGAACTGCGCATTGACAAAATATGCAACCTTTCAATATTTTTCGTCATCTTTAAGGGGACATGACTTTTTGCCGGAAAATCAGGTAGCCGCAAAGACTCGATTCTTAAAAACAGCGCTCTACAAAAAAATAGAGTTCAGCCTAATTTGAGCAGTATTTTGCTAACAAATATTTTGTAAAAGTTGGTAGATTTTAGCTTATTAATCCGTATCAGTTTGACAAAATTGTATAGACTTTTTCGATATAACGAATATATGGAATCTATTTTAATATTGAGTTTTCGTAATTTATCTGGACTATGCAAACAATTTCTTAGATTCATCCAAGAAAATGAAGGCTATATCAAACCCTCATTAGAAGCGTTTGTTTCAAACGCGTTTTGCTCTTACTATATTATGATTACATTTTGTGTGTCCCGCAAACTTATTTTAATTAATCATTTCTTAAGCTCTAGCACTGCTGCATTCACCTTGTATTTGCTCCGCTGAGATTGCTCCAGTTTAGAAAAATCGCTTTTATCGGTTCGCAATTCTAAGGCTGTGTTCACATTGCATCCGATCCGATTCATATTGGTGTGGACATTGCATCTGATCCAATCCGATACAACTAAACTCTATACCTACCTTTTACGTTTATATATATCTATTATTCCCACCACTTCATCCAAAACGGATCTGAAAAAATTGTGCATACGATCTCGGGTCGGATCAGATCAGACGCAGTGTAAACACGGCCTAAGAGTTGACTATAGTCCTATGGTCGGTTTTACTTCAACAAACAGCCAACACGCGTCCAGTAATCAATCGCATTCGTTCAAGTGCTTTGTTATTTTATGGTTTTTATCTTATATAGTTGAATCTCGATCAAAGTCAGTTTAAAACGACGACATTGGCAACATTTAGTCGTATGCTGAGGAATGCTTTGTAGACAAGTAACTGCAACGTTATACCCAAGTACGGTTAACAAGTAGAACATGAGTACACTAAACGGATTAACTAAATAAACACCAGGAATTATATAATTTTAACATATATTGGGATTAGCGAGAATTTTGCAGCAAAGTAAAATTTTCGCACTCTGTATTGGCTAGCTGTGATACAGTTTTTGAATAAAATCAGAAGTGACATGATCGCCCAGGCTATATGTACAGATATCACGTGTGACTCTTGAATAAATAATCGTCGCCAAATAGTCCCAAGTTGACCATGTCTGCAACAGTAATAAACATATGGCATTATTACCAAGTTAGTAGCTCTTGCCGTCATATCACTTTGTGGATGACGTTAGTTTCGTGTTGGTATTCCCGTACGATCTGGTGCAATGTCAAAATTTGAACAAAATCACATTTGAAACTACCATGATACAGTTGATCACCAAGATTTGTAACGAACTTTGACTTAAAAAATCGGTATCAATCAATCAATCAATCAGTGTTTCCGAAAAGAAACGAAAAAATTGTATTGTAACATGTCAATTTTTAAACGCGTTGAATAAAAAATGTAAAAGTCAAATCAAATTTGTCGGTTACTGTTGTAATTAGTGATTAGTATAGTCATTTATATGAATTTTTAGACAAAACTTTTGTTCACCAATGTTTGATTTTGAAATTCACAGCTTTTAGTACAATTAAAAGTTTTTTATTGGGAATAGATTTGGCAAAATTTTTAGTTTTCCAACGGCCATCGCAGCTATAAATTGCAAATACCTGCAATAATTGCTGTTGCAGTTTACTTCAACCGTGTTAACGCAACGCTGAATAATAAATATATGTTAAACAAAACATAAATATTAGTTTATTTGCGCACCAGGAAGATGTATATATAGCAAATCCAAAAAATGTTGTATATGCTGATTTAAGTTTAAGATAATAAAATAGTGTTCCTTCCTCTTTATAAAAGTCTTGTTAGAAGTATTTTGGAATACTGTACCGAAGTATGGTGCCCTTATCTCATTAGAGACATTCTCATTCTTGAAAAGGTTCAACGTAAAGCTACCAAGCTTGTAATGGGAACTGCTGGTTTGAACTATCAAGATCGACTAAGTTTTTTGGGCCTACAGAGCCTAACAATACGTAGAGTACGCCAGGATTTTATTGTGCTTTATAAACTGTTACATGGTTATTATAAATTTGACTGGCATTGCTTTTTCGACCCGGTTGCCCGTACACGTACTCGGGTCATCCATATAAAATTCGCTCAAAATGTATTCCTCATCATAATTTTTCGCTAAACTTTTTCTCTGTGCGAGTTGTTTCGATTTGGAACAACCTTCCGGAAACGGTTGTCTCAGCTCCATCCATCGACTGCTTCGAACGACGTCTACACGCAAACGGGTCGATCCCTAACGTTTAGCGTTAGTCGCTTGCTGCTGGTTTTTCTATCTTCTTGCAGATCCATTCAATGTCACAAAAAATGGACAGCCAGGATTTTAACTCCCGGCTATACTCATCGATCGCTGTGAATATCGGACCTTATCTTATGCGGCTTGTCTCTGGTCAGCGATTGTTCCGAAGTATCCGAAGTAAGTAAGTACTGGACAGATAGAATTTCATGAAATTGAACGTTTCTTGATTTTGAAAAACAATAGTGCTATGTTGTACTAGGACCAGTTCTGGCCCTTAAGGATCCCAGCTACACCACCACTTTTCCTTGGTGTGGTGCCCTGACAACCCCGGCTTCCACGACTCCCCGGTGATCTATGCGACGACCGAAGGGAACCGCTTAGCTTAGCAGGCTGCCGGCGGGTTTACCAGGGTATTCGGCCTGGCCCCTATATTGGCCCACGTATCTAGTGGTATGAAGGTCCCCCGAGGGAGAGTCAACCCTTAAGCCTGCTCACATGTAATAAAGCTGACTCGCCTTTCCCTCATCATCCACTTAAGCCCCTCAGCGGGGTTCTTTGGTCCTAGGGTAACCGTGGCGAGGTTCCCCGCCCGTGTGTCCCTTGGTGCTATTGCCCCATTCTAATCCTAGGATTTTGTACAACTGGCCCTAAAACCTACACCATAACCACGTCTCCATCCTAGGGGTGCCCTCATTGGGGTACGTTCCTATAATTTGATTTCTAATAAATTCCTTGAGGCACTGAGGCGGAGGCCCCAGTCCCGCGAAAGTGAACTTGTAATCATTACTCTTACGTGTCGGCTGGCAAACTATGCGGAGCAATATTTTCGGAGAGGATTTCGCGGTAGCGGGCATTCCTACTTTTTCATGTAAACACGGATGTAGCGCGATGCGGGGAGGGGCTGGCGGGCTATGGTTTCGGTAAATATGCAAGATTCCTAACAGCTACATAAAGTGACACGCGATTCAATTGTTTTACTCTTGAATCTTTTCCTGCTCATATTCAACACACTTTATAAAATTCGCCCAATAGGGGCATACGACAACTTATTTACAACATTTAGTAGATGACAAAATTTTATTTCGGGTACCCTGCAAGATACCCTGAGGCATGTGCTACATTCTCTTTCACGTACTATACCCTTAGAATTTTCGTTCTAGTAGAGCCCGATAAATTTTGGCGAAAGAATGCTGATTTTAAACGACTAGTTACCTATTAAATCACAATGATTTGTCCCTTTTAGTAATTTGAACTCCGAACAAAAACGGGACCGAAGGTTCAAAATTTTATACCATTTCACCAGCGACTGGAGCGGCCTGCGAACTGCCCGACTAATTAGAAAATCGCTCCCAGAGGGCTCCGGGAGAGGGTGCCGACATAGGTCTTCCTCGTAGTTGCACGGTTATAAAACCCACCTCCCACCAAAGCTTTATACGTTTTAGCCCAACGCCAGCTCCAGCCTCTGTTTTGTCCTAAGCTCAGTTAATCAGTCCCTAAAAAATGTTTGTCACGCTCGGGTCCGCAGTCGTTTGCACCACACCTAGCTCGGGGCCAAAGAACCAGCGGGCGAATGGGGATTCGACGCTGCTTCTCGATTTCATACAAACGGGGCCAACTCGTGTCACCCGGAGATGCAAACGGCTACGTCCCCAGCGTCACTCCTATTACCAGCTGTAAATTTGGCTGAAACTTTTCGAAGCAGCTCTTAACCAGGTCTATTGGCATCGAAAAATTTTGCCTTAACCTAAGTAGTTCTTGAGAAGTGTCTTAAAACGACATCACTTGCCTTAAAGCGAAAAGTGTTTTAATTGCTAACGTTTGCCTTAACTTAGAAATTTTTCTCCTTACCAATTACCCTAGAATAGAAATTTCGATCACTCCTCGGACTCATGAACAGAGAAAATGTCCGAGGAGCGGGGAACCAGTCGAGATACGAGCGAGTAGAATTTTAAATCATCTGATCCAATTTTGTGGATTTTGGCGGGGTCCGGCCTTTACGGGCGCCGGAGCATCCTTCCGACGCTCCAGCATCCGCAAACGCAGCCCTTTTCATAATCGAAAAGCAGCGAAGACCATGGCAGGCTCTCCACCGTGGGGGCACGGTGAGAAACCAACCCTGGTAAGTCCAAAAACCAAATAAGAGCAAAACATAGTAAACGTATAAATCTTAGATGGCGACAACCGCCAATGCTAAAACCCTAAGTCTCGACTGGCTCCGATCGGGGAATCGGGCAGTCTCTTTTATACTCGACTTAGCCCCTTTTTTCAAGCTTGATGTCTTCGAAATCCGCGATTTTCCTATAAATCCTACAATATTCGAGAGTTGCTCACAAATAAAATATAATCAAAATATGTGTAGATATTTAAATGCAAACAGTAAGATGACACATCGATACATACATAGCGGCGGCGAAACATAAGAATGTGCCCTGCTTGGCAATATAGTAAAGTTGACAGAGAGACGGCGACAATTACAACTGTTGCCAGACAGTGGCCGAGACGTGCCAAACAGCACGTAAAAAAGGCAGAACCTCGCGCTGGTCGGCGCGGGGGTTTGAAAACAGCAAAATATATCAGCGCTTCAGGCGCTTTTAATAACTATGATGTTTTTATACTTTCATTTATATTTCAGGAACGGAGTGGAGTAAGCGGCCGGGGGCGGAATCGTATCCATGCCCTGGATGGTCGCCTACTTATGAGAGTTTTAATGTAGATCCCCTAGGAGGCCCGTCAGAGGCCGTTAAATGCGTGCACGATAATAAAATTTTGTGTACCAACCGAGTTATGGGGATCCTGTGGAGGTCCGTTGGGGCGGGTGGCCCCGGTTTTCACTCAAATGGTTAGTATAGGGCCCAATTAAGGTTCGGGGCTCCAAAGATCGGGGAGTTTTGGTTTAAGACGTAGTGATTTAGGGCCCTAAAGTTTGAGAGTTTAAACGCTAGATTGGGGGTCCATAAGTACTTACGGGTTGGGGTGAGGTTGATCCGCAAGAACAATTTTGAAGCCTTAAAGGTCCCTTAACACGATGTCACCACCCCCGGTTTACTTGAACTATTAAAAGATTCCAAAATTTTCAAAACCCTGAAATATCCCTTTTTGATTTAAGTTTAGTCATCTTATCATATTTTCATAGCCTTCCCTAAAATATGAAGTAACCATTCATAGCATCCCATGAACTATTTATATGTACACAACAATACTTAATTTCCCTGTGTGTCAGGATAGGTCTCCCAGGTCCCAAAACATCGTAAGATTCAAAACGCACTTTTGTCATGGGGTTTCGCACAGCACCCTCACCCATCCTGACACGTGGCACCACATACAGTATAAATTTAACTATTCAACAACAATTATATATACACGTTATTGTCCACGGATGCGCACCGGAATCGATCCTGGGGCGCCTAAACAACAAAAGTGTTAAGTCAAATTGTGAAATTTTTCCCCTCGTCCCCGGCCGACTCGACTACGCATCCGTCCCGCCTTCCAATGCAAATCAATTATACGATAGTACATTAATATTATTCATAGTGTAATATCAATCCTGGGATCGATCGGATACCTCAACCGTAGGATTCGGATTCAATTCTGTTGCGAAATCACTCCGCGCACCTCGGGCTGGTGGAGCGTGATCATATCAACACATTTATAGCACACATAATAATACTCATTTTATTTAGCACATTTATGAATAATACATAAACAAGTCCCGGATCACGCTCCACCGGTATCCGATCGCCCTTCTCCTCTGAATTTGAGGCCCTCATGGCCTGATTTAGAATATTTGGAATTTGACAAAAACTCGGGCTGTTACATGTGATATAATGGCATATGAGTCTTGTCTTCAATCTAATACTCAGTTTGACAAAAATCAAAACAAGAGCATTAGCCGACGTATCGAAGAAGCTAAAAATATATGACCAGATGGCACTAATGTCCAGAAGATACTTTTACTTAATCTTTGTGAGTGACTTGGTACTTCTCCGTCAATGATTTGATTGATTCATTAGCAATCGGTAGTGGTTCCAAATCTGCCGCATATTGTGAACTCAAAGTTAATTTAATTAAGCAGTTCGCGTGAGAGAGCTCATTTGGGTAATGTGCGACGTAGTTATTGCCATAGACGTGAGTTGTATTGAAGGCTTTTAGCGAAATTACCATGCGCTAGCTCTGTGCGTTGTTTTACGATTAGAATTACTCATTAAACGTAGGTTTATTTGTATTCAGTAGTACATCTGCGTCCAGATAAACACTTACTCCAGTAAACCTTCCCAATGGACAATATTTGAAAAAGAGTATTAAGCTGAATCGTCGTTAACTTTACGAAGTAGGTGGCTGTACTAGGAGGAAATTTCAGGAACATTATAAAATCATATAGAATTTCATAAAAAGATAACGTTAGAGAACTACATAGAAATAGTTTTGTACCTAGTATAATTTTGCTACAACATATAAATATGTCGGATTATGGGCGTTGAATACTACAACTAAGTCACGATCGTCAGCCTGGGATCTTTGCTTTTAACAGTTCCGAAAATGAAGAAAGTAACTAAAAAAGACATCAAATGTTTGTAACCTCCGTCAAAATATGCATCAAATATGTCAAAATAACTGTGGCTTGTCACACGTTGTATAATGTTGATTTTGCACAATAGTGGAATATTGTAATTTGCATAGGGTCAGTAAACGGAAATATTTCAAAGACTAGCAATTGAAAGATTTCGTCACCTTTGACCATTACCACTCCTATCTATGTATCTTGTACTGATAGACGAATCACGGTCTTTCAAGGACTAGCAATGGAAAGATTTCGTCAACTTTGACCATTACCGCTCCTATCTATTTATCTTGTACTGATAGACGGATCACAGGTGTTTCAAGGACTAGCAATGGAAAGATTTCGTCACCTTTGACCATTACCACTCCTATCTATTTATCTTGTACTGATAGACGGATCACAGGTGTTTCAAGGACTAGCAATGGAAAGATTTCGTGACCTTTGACCATTACCACTCCTATCTATTTATCTTGTACTGATAGACGGATCACAGGTGTTTCAAGGACTAGCAATGGAAAGATTTCGTGACCTTTGACCATTACCACTCCTATATATGTATCTTGTACTGATAGACGAATCACGGTCTTTCAAGGACTAGCAATGGAAAGATTTCGTCAACTTTGACCATTACCGCTCCTATCTATTTATCTTGTACTGATAGACGGATCACAGGTGTTTCAAGGACTAGCAATGGAAAGATTTCGTCACCTTTGACCATTACCACTCCTATCTATTTATCTTGTACTGATAGACGGATCACAGGTGTTTCAAGGACTAGCAATGGAAAGATTTCGTCACCTTTGACCATTACCACTCCTATCTATTTATCTTGTACTGATAGACGGATCACAGGTGTTTCAAGGACTAGCAATGGAAAGATTTCGTGACCTTTGACCATTACCACTCCTATCTATGTATCTTGTACTGATAGACGAATCACGGTCTTTCAAGGACTAGCAATGGAAAGATTTCGTCAACTTTGACCATTACCGCTCCTATCTATTTATCTTGTACTGATAGACGGATCACAGGTGTTTCAAGGACTAGCAATGGAAAGATTTCGTCACCTTTGACTATTACCACTCCTATCTATTTATCTTGTACTGATAGACGGATCACAGGTGTTCCAAGGACTAGCAATGGAAAGATTTCGTCACCTTTGACCATTACCACTCCTATCTATTTATCTTGTACTGATAGACGGATCACAGGTGTTTCAAGGACTAGCAATGGAAAGATTTCGTCACCTTTGACCATTACCACTCCTATCTATTTATCTTGTACTGATAGGCGAATCACTGTGTTTCAAGGACTAGCAATGGAAAGATTTCGTCAACTTTGACCATTACCACTCCTATCTATTTATCTTGTACTGATAGACGGATCACAGGTGTTTCAAGGACTAGCAATGGAAAGATTTCGTCACCTTTGACCATTACCACTCCTATCTATGTATCTTGTACTGATAGACGAATCACGGTCTTTCAAGGACTAGCAATGGAAAGATTTCGTCAACTTTGACCATTACCGCTCCTATCTATTTATCTTGTACTGATAGACGGATCACAGGTGTTTCAAGGACTAGCAATGGAAAGATTTCGTCACCTTTGACCATTACCACTCCTATCTATTTATCTTGTACTGATAGACGGATCACAGGTGTTTCAAGGACTAGCAATGGTCAAAGGTGACGGAAATACTTATCGTCCATGCCGTATCCCCGCCTCGTTCCGCCTTTCGCTTACCTGAACCTATTGTGTATCGGAGTACCCAACATTGTCAGCGAATGTAGTACTGAGCCACTAGTTATTTCGATGGCGCCTTCATGATGTCGATAACTAACCGTAGCACCCATTAGTACTAATCTTAACTTCACCCACTACTGTTTTTCATAAGTAAGGTAAGCACAGCTGTCATAAGATAAGGCTTCACAGTATATGCCGTGTTTTGACTCAGCTGTGTGAGTTCCATGAAAAAGGCGATGACTCCGCGACCCTCCCCAACCGATGCTCTGCTTATTACGTATTAGCGTGCTATAAATGTGACATAACGCTATTGTATCTGCCCGTACAATATGTATCCGTCCGCATACCCGTAAATTTTTGTGTACCTCATCAATAAACGCTCGCTGAAAACCCGAATTGTGTAAGTGTTTTGTTGACCCACTGTAGCGATAGGAATTGAAGGGGTTTGAAATCCGTCACCCCGATCGACGACCCACGTTCAGGTTTGACACGCGCATCGAAGAAGCAAACCTGAGCGTGACTCGCCGATTACGAATTAGTTTATTAATCATTGTTGTTGTATAGGTACGACTGGTGCGACTCATTAGAAAAGAAAATCTTAGACTCACGCTGAGCACCCAAACTAGGAAATTAGATACGCGCGGATCCGACGTTAAACGTCTAGGGATTTGTCGGACCCTAGTGGGGGCCACTGGCTAAATCAAAACCAAATAATTGTCCATTTTTAGAAAGTTAGAAAGAATTTTACACTTCCCGGTGTAAACGTGGATAGGGAATAGTGGTACGGTCTCTTTGGCCTGTGAGCAGGTGACGGAGCCGACCTCCCTGGGGACCTCAAAGGTAGTACCTCGTAGACTACGTGCGCAACCCGTCCGGCAGGATCAGAACACATCCTGTGAAGCGCTCCTGCGGCTTGCTAAGCTCCGTCATTTCTTGGGCCTGACTCGCGTGGGAAAAGACATTTGCGTGATTGAAACCCATCAGGTCCGCCCTTGAAGTCACGATAGCCGGGGTCGTATGGGCATTGCGTCTGGGAAGTGCGCAGTGCAGCAGCGTCACGTCGATTGTTATTACATATATATATTTATTAAACTGAATTCCCAAACCTCCAGACACGTCGACGCACTGCTACTGTAGACCAATGAGCCAGGCTGTTGAATTCTTCAAATCTACATATGCAATTATCCGTAGCAACCCATAAATATAATCTCGTTTCAAGATTCCCAGCAACATCATGATATAGCGTAAGAGGGGAACAAATAGTACCACAATTTACCGGGATGAAACAATTAATATTTTACTAAACGTCATGCCTGCAACAACACAATGACAACGTGATGCCACAGCAAACCTAAACGACTCTAGAACAGACATTTCCTAGTTCGACTTCATTCGTTAACAACTCCTTCCATCTTTTGACAAAACGGTCGACATAAATAGAATGAAATGTTGACACCTCGCTTAATTACTATGAAGAACCCCGAAACTAATCATTCTGTAGCTGACCATCAGACTTCAAATTAGGTAGTGCTTTGAAACATTCTAAGATTGAAAAAATTAATAAAACTCATGGTTAATATCTTTGGCGCAATGCAGGACGTCATATAAGCTGTGTCTATACAAATTTTGTACTGAAAAAATTGCATCCGGACGAACAAGACGAGTGGAGTTACTTTAAATGGTGCTTAACCGCTCTTAAAATCACGCTTTCTACACTCCCAAACATCCATTATCGCCGCAAAAGGACTCTTTCATGTTATAGGCCCGAAACAAACACCTTTGAAGAAACGGCGTTAATGTTGGAGTTCGTCTCAGCCCATCGAAGCTATTAGAATTTTCATTAGAAATCTGTTTATGAAAAAATATTCGACTACCCTTGTTACCAAAAATTTTGGAAAAGAAAAACATGATATATACCATTCGAACCGCGTTGACAAGCAGAGTTTGATCGAGCTTTGGACAAAATTCGCTTTGATTCAAAACTAAAATTTAAATTTTCCAGGGTGCCCTCGTACGAACGTATCTCAGTGATATTACTTCAACAGACAAGCCACGCAACCCAAGATCGTGTCCACGTGATCAGTTCACTTACGAATTAACGACTTCAAAAACCGGACTACAATTAGCCTGCTGTTTCACCTCTAATCCATAACAGATGGGTGCATAATATTGCAGCTGGAGACTCCTAGCCTTAAACACACCTATATTAATTGCATGGTGTATTCTATTGAACATACAACATATCATAATTTATGTAGTACTCATATATGACACATAGTAGATTTTTGAATACTGCCCAGTTACAAATTCCATCAAGAACAAGCCACAAAAGAAACCGCAACAGCAACAGACGATACAATTATCCCGTTTTGAACCAAATTTACAGTGTAAATAATGACATCAATTGCAGCTGCATTGCTGTACAAAATGAACCCGATTTCAGCGATATAGCCGATGTGTTTTGGGGGGTGACTTTTTCGCTAGTTTCGGGCTTATGGCGCCCACTTAGAAACCCGTTTAGAATTACTTGTTACCCAAACCTGCATCATAAAGGAGACATGCCGCAAACAATTATATGCTATGTTATACAGCTTTGTTCGCCCTACCTCCTAACTTTATCGGCTATATCTCTCCATAACGTATCGAGACACAAAACATTTGTTATCGGGTCACTTTCCGAGAGTCTTTTCGACTCATTTTGCGGAACCATTTTGGAGCAAACATGTTCGTGTCTTAATGAAGATATTTTAAAATTTCGAGTGAGCGAACCAACTCACTCAATCTAAGTTGTGTTACGCTCGTCACACTAAAATTGACACTGTCCAAACTCACCAAAGCATCTTATCTACACACTCCACTCAGAATATAACAGTACAGCAGAGAATGCTAAAAAACGTATTGCATGCTAAAACCTTACCAGACAAAATGCCAGGCGTGTCGATAATTTGAATTGTTTTGAGTACGGCATTGTTGACTAGTGAGCACTGGAGACGATTGAGGAATGCATTACCAAATTTGGACAACGGGCGAAATTGCCGCTTCGCGTCGACTACAAGTGCATTGCCGGGCACAACCGAGTCAGACTCGCCTGCAGCAAAAATAAAAAACAAATCGGTGAGAAATAGTTACAATATCTACTAATTATCCAACGTCACATGTGTCGAAGGTGCGGTGGCTAAAAGTCGGGGTAGCTGGTTCCGTCCAGCGGAGGGTGAGAATGTTGGATAAGCCAAGGGGTAACTTTTCCATATTTTTATGAGCTCATATTTTTCTTAAATTGTGTTAAGTTTTGCCAAATTTTACAGTTCTGCCAAATTTCCCCATACTTGCTGACGCTCGCGCGCGAGAGGGGAATATGGTTTAATGGGTGACGAACGATCCGATGTGGGCTAAGCATGCCATCCTCTACAGACACATATGCGTAATGTACATAGCATCCCAGTCTACCATGCCGGCAATGTATCCCAAATTTGCGATTCCGAACAATGTACATAATTCGATATTTTTCGAGCCAGTTGAGACTCGTGGCGAGTAGCCACGGTGGAAATAACCCGACACAAAACTAATTTCATTTTTTCGATTTATAGACCGCTGAGGCTTATATAGGAGTAGCGCCCTTGCGATGATACATGGACTAATCGACTTAGTGGGTGAAATTAGCGTATATGAGTATGAGACTAACTTCATTGTTTCGATTTTTGGAAGGCTGAGGCACATATAGGACGCAGTGCCCGTCTGAGGGTACTCTGACTTACATTGCTCCATGCCAGAACCTCTAACAAAACTTAACCAGCCCAATCGGCTCAGCAGGTCAAATTAGCTTATATGAGACCAAATTCATTTTTCGATTGTTAAACCGCTGAGGCTAATAAATAAGGGATGCCCATAAATACATCCACCCCTCTGAATGTACCCTGACCCAATAGCGGCTTATCCGAACTTCGAAGCTCAAGTCTGGCCATTCCAATGAATTCAGCGGCTCAAATATGCCCCATTTTATACCAAATAATCCCAAGTAAAACACAATATATCTGAAAGTGTGCCTTCGAATGAGCAGTAGCAGGAGGAGCAGAACACCATTAATATGCGCGAGTTCCTGTAATATCGCAAGCTTTTGTAATTTTATGCTGATAATGATACGGTTATATATAATCCATCCAGTTGTGTTCAATGGGATCTCGTGTGAAATGTACCAAACCGTCCACATCGTCCAGTCCCCGTGGGAACGAAACACTGTTGAAACAAAACAGGGACGTTTACTTGAAAACAAATTTTTACGTCCGGGTATAGTCTGGGAGACAACAACCCTTCGTTAATGCATTTCATTTACTCTCGCCGTAGCCTACTAATGTTCTATAGGAAGTGTCTGTAAAGTTCAAACAACAATGTTCTTTGTACATCGTAATCATCCCCACATCGGGCGCTTAGCAGTTGTTATCCACAGCATTAAATACAACATCACAAATTGCGGCTCAGCATGACGCATCCCACGACCGTATTAATTTTAACAATAATTTGCCGACACATATTGCGTTGTGTTTGCTCATTTTTTCATCAAAATATCAATAACAACAACGTTTCGCAATCATACAGCCGACATTTGCAAATAACGGTGTTTCGAGGAAGACACCCATGTCATTTGTCGTCACTAGTACAATGAACTGCTGTCAAGTCGCGTTCAGCGTAGCCTTTCCAAAAAACGCGGAAGCGCATCTGGAAAGCTTTCAACGCAACGACACGTCGGAATACTATTCGAACAATAAAGGTGACTCAAAGCATTGCTTATCATAATAATCAGGCTCAATGTTCCCCTTATTGAGCTTTACTTTGGCTAAGTTCGCTTGCAAACTCAAGAGTATCTACCAACTGTATATATATGAAATGTCGATAATACAATAAAAACGGGTTCGCCAACGAACTTATTGTTTGACTGGAGTATGAAATTAAAATGCTACAATCAAACTCTGAAAGCAACATGCCACAATACAAACTATTAAAGGAAACCCCAATTGCTGGAATACATTGTAGTTGAAAACTCCCAAATCTATTGTCTTAGAAGTATGTAACATTAAGGAGGCTGAAAACATAAATTTTACGTTAGTATAGAAATAACAAGTTAAGGACACGGGTTTGAATTTGGACAAAATGGAAGTTCAAGAATCTGATTATATATATTAAATGCAGGTCATTAGACTAATTTTAGCGGCATA
>JASANE010002999.1:0-27292 GCA_030248225.1 Trileptium ribeirensis
GTTCTCCGTTCAGTTACATATACTTGAAAACTAAAACTCTATTATTATTGAATGAGTTTAAAAAAATTACTGGATTGGGGAGAAAAACAGCAGCTTCAATTACAAGAACAATTCAATAGAGTTTATATAGTTGAAAAGTTTTCAATCAAAAATGTCATTTAAAACTGCAGGAAACCAGTATGCCGTACGTGCCCCAACAACCAAAATCTGGAAGACGGGATCATTTTAACGTCCCTGATATAGAGATATATAATATTTCATATTCCAGAAAGTCATGTGGAGTAGAATTTTGATTCTCCGTCTTTTATTTGGAAAACATTACTTTGCTCAAAATATACTCAGACTCAGATATACCTGGATTTTTTTAAAATGTCGACCAAGATTTTCAAACATGACACTTTTTAATGCACAAACCCATTTAGAAATGCGAAACTGCATACTTACAAGTACAATAAAGTTCAGAAATGTTTATCTTTACATAAAAATGCATCTTCGCACATACACAATAGCACTCCCTGGCCCTCTAGTGGTGCCATTATATTTACATACATACATAATTTATTTATATATATATAATTTTTACTTACATAATATACATATATAATATATATTAATATTAACATATATGTTAATAAAATATGTATATATTATATAAATAAATATGTATATATATGTATTATAATTAACACATACACATTTCTGTTTTATGTCTAGACATATAACTTCGTGGAACGCAATTTATATGTTTACATAGATGAAATGTTCTTTTGTGTTATTTACAGTTCAGTAATGGTGGCTGATTGTGAATCCTCTAGTGAAAGTTGAAATTCTTCTAAAAATGCGGAAGAACGTTTGATTTTGTCGTCTCTAAAATGTGAATGGTCAACATTTAGTCGTTCATAATTATTATATTATAGTCATTTACTTTCATGTATAATATTGTATTTATACTAATAACAAGATGTTAGCATGATTGAATCTTTTGCAGACTTACAATCTTTAAAAAAGTTGATTGAACAAACAGTAATACCAATAACTAGCGAAGTAGCCAGAATTTCCGGTGCCAGAGGAACCGAGTAGTATTATATAATAGTTGCGGTGCAGTTTGTTACAGTTGAACGATAGTTTACATGTTTACATCCAGTAAAATCCTCTCTTTTTGTGGAAAATCTGTTGTTATCCAGAACCCTCAAAAAAATCTGGACATATACTAAGCTCGCTGGTCGTCCCAACAGCTGTCGTTTTTTACACATTTTGTTTTTTATAATAGTTTTTTATATATCATTTAGGAAATATTTTTTAACTCCATCATCACGGAAGTACGGGATTTCTGCACTGTTTTTACGGTATCGAGATGATAAAATGTGTTCATAAATTATTGTAATAGCAATCATTGGTTTAGACACAACGTGTATTGATCGAAATAGTGTTCAGTTCTGTAAAGTAGATCCAGCGTCAAGTAATTACAGCTTAAAGATACATCAGTATAATCACCTAACAGAGCAAGAGGGACAAAGCTTTGCTCTAGGTTATATATCACAGGTGCCCAAACTATGTCGGATTAGTAAGTGGATGGTTCCAGCCGGGGAGAGGGAGTTCGGGGTTCATGGCACAAATATGGCTTAGAGAACGTTATTAACTCCTTCTTGCACGGACACCTATGGATATACATTATTCTTGGCACAAACGTTTGTGTGCGATCTGGAATCAAATTGTGCTGTGAGCGCATTTATATTTATGTTACAGATATTTGTCCTCCCGCCCGACTCATGATGATTTGCGTTGCTATTGAAACAATGTTTTATGCATCGTGCAGCATTTCAGACTTAAGCAAGAGTGCTCTGTTGTGCTTCAGCCTAAATCCTAAAAAAACTTTAGATGCACTTTGAAATTTTAGGTCACAACTTTAGGCATCTGCAATTGCATAGCAGCTTCGCAAGCGACGAAGTGTAGTTCGCTGCTTCATAAGACGTTTCATCGCTTAATAACCTATAACAATAGGTTGATCGCGCTAGTATGTTCCAGCTATAAATCCCATAAGATTTAAGATATTTAAAACTTAAATTGGTTGAATGCGATGTTGCAACACTTTTAAATTCAGGTAAATAGTGCACTGCCTGCTATCGATATTACAGTTAGTCTATTCTGCTATTTTACACCAAAAAGTCATGATTAATTGTTGATGCGCCTGAATTTTAGTAACACCAATGTGCTTCAACACACTTAACTGCAAACATAAAACTGTTCCGATATTGCAGTCATAGAGTAGCAAAGCTTGTAGAGTTTACAGCTTATCTTATTAATTTGTGAAGAACGTAGGCTGGGAACGCAGTAAGTTTATTAAAATTTCTAAGGATTTGCTTCACGATTTTTTGAGATTACTTGGGCGAGGTAGTGGGGGCGAGCAAGTTTTGCAGCAGTAGTTGACGAAATTTGTTAAAATAATCTATTGATTTTTACGCTCGACTGTAAGTGTTATCAAACTAGAAGCGTGCCACACGAAATTGATTTAGGCGGAGACATAGCTATATCACGTACGGCTGATCATTACCATCGATTGTAGCTGAAGGGAAAGGTTTCCGAATTGGAATTATTGGCAATAGGAGTACTGCTGCAAAGAAGCTTCTTAACTTTAGATTGCACGGACACTTTTTAATTGCAATAGCCTATCGAAATAGCGAATTGTCAATCCATAAATCTTTGAGGTGTTAGGAGTTCGCTAACTCATTCAATGATGCCTCATTGGGTCAGAGATTTCCTTGTTTTGTAACTGATAAATTGGTTCAGTTGAGCATTGTAGTTAATAAATTGATTCAGTTATTTTTTTCAATTTAGGAATTATTCTGTGAGTTTTTTGATGTATGCGCTGATTTAGTGGAGTTTATTAGTTTTTTAATTGGTTCTGTTGAGTTTTGTAAGTTTTATATTAATTCAGATAAATCTGCCAAATTATGTATTCATTCATTTGGGTTATGACATTTATGATTTGATTCAGTTGAGTTGTGTAACTTATGAATTCATTCAATTGAGTTTACTGAGCTAGGAATCTATTCAGTTGAGCTTCTGTAAGTTAAAAATTAATTAAAAAATCTTTTAATTTGTGAATTTATTGGCCCTTTCCTTTTAAATTATTGCACATTTTGGCAATGTAGAACAAATTTTTGCTTCAACAACGGATCGAACTTGGGTCGATTAGGTGCCCGTCTCGTGCACTAGCCATAATGCTATATATAAGCTGCTGCTCGATTGCTTACGGAACCCAGTAAAGCTGCGTTAACACGTTCAAAATTTTGGCTCAAATTTTGAGCTCAAAATTCGAGCAAAAATTTTGAACGTGGGAACGCAGCTTAAAGCGAACGATCGACAAGCCACGTGCAAATACACTCAGAAAGACAAAAAACTGCAATCAGGTAGCCGTACAGTTTTAACTTAACGAAAGGGTTAAGTTCAGTTGTATAGGCGATGAATTTATTTAGCTGAGTTGTGTGAATTATGAATTGATATTCAGTTGGTTTAGTGATTTAGGAATTGATTCAGTAGAGCTATTGCAACTCATGAGCTGATTCCACTGAATTTTCATAATTGTACTGATTACGTTCATTGGCGTAAAGTTATGAATAGATTTAGTTGTTGGTCTTAATAATATACAAATTTATTCAGATAGCCTATCAACACACGAGCTAATTTTCGTATCGCACCATGTTGACAATTCCAAGTGCGAGCTGCCAATCGAACACCGATTGAATTGGTAACAACGGTGTACGAAAACCACTGAATTATTTACGAGCTGTTTCTCGTTTCCTTAAAAAACCACCCAGTGTTCAAATAGCGTGCAAACATATATAACGCGGCATACTTAGTGAGTCCAACGTGTTGTAATATGCGCTGATGCCAATTATCAGAGTTAGGAAAGAGAAGGCTAAGGTTTGTAATTGATGCATTGATTCACTCGAATTTCTTTAAATTTAATTGATTCAGTTGAGTTTGCTATTTATGACTTAATTCAGTTGAATTTTCTTAAATTATAAAACATAGTAAATTTTAGTATCTAGGGTTCAAATGCGGCCATGTGTCTGTTATATTTTTCGACGAAAGAATATTAAAATTTAAGTAAAATAAAAGTAAAATTAAAGTTTTTAATAAACGTCGTTAATGAACGGTAGTGAGCGTTGAGACGTTTTCCTTAAATTTGAGCTTAAAATTTCACCAAAATTGAACGAAAGTTTGAGCCAAAAACCTGAGCAAAAAGCTTGGCCTATGAACGCATCTTTAGAGAGATAGAGTGAATGAAAGCAATATGATTCTAGCAAACCCACTCCGCATGCGGTAAGGTGTGGGATTGGTTTTAATAATTTAACCAATTAATGATATCTATCTGAGTTATGTTGTAAATTTGAGCTTCGTTGATAACCTCATTTTTTCACTGAACGAGAAGGCATTTTCACGTCAATAGGTTACAAGGTTATATTTTTATTTAAAATCCTCTTAAATAGAATTTTGTACCATATGATACTGGTTTTTCCAAAATTTTATAATCTGGTTATGCATTTATATATAAACACAAAGGTCGCGTTTATATGTACAGTACATCGTTGGCATAGAAGTAGCGGGACGGGATGTATCCCCTAAAAGAATGTTTGTGGGTGAAATTTTCTGAAGCTGAAACTTAAAAATGAAAATTTTGGCGCCTTTGGCGCGTCGCTTTGTTTTCTATCTAGCCAGTCACAAATTATTCGAAACCACATTCAATTTTCTAAAGTTGAGAAGTAAAAACGTGAATATTTTCTCGCTTTCGGCGAGCACCTCTATTAGTCAAATAGTTAGTTATCCTCCTGCACCGGAAATTCTGGCTACTTCGCTAGTTATTGGTATTACTGTTTGTTCAATCAACTTTTTTAAACAGTTGAAGTCTGCAAAAAGATTCAATCATGTTAACATTCTGTTATTATATAAATATATATTATACATGAAAGTAAATGACTATAATATAATAATTATGAACGATGAACGTTGACTATTTAATATTTTAGAGACGACAAAATCTAACGTTCTTCGCATTTTCAGAAAATAATTTCAACTTTCACGAGAGGATTCACAATCAGCCACCATTACTGAACTGTAAATAACACAAAAGAACATTTCATCTATGTAAACATATAAATTGCGTTCCACTAAGTTATATGTCTAACATAAAACAGAAATGTGTATGCGTTACTATAATACATATATATACATATTTATTTATATAATATATACATATTTTATTAACATATATGTTAATATTAATATATATTATATATGTATATTATGAAAGTAAAAATTATATATATATATAAATAAATTATGTATGTATGTAAATATACATAATGGTACTCATCATAGAAGGCCAGGTAGTGTCATTGTGTACGGTGTGCGAAGATGCACTTTATGTAAAGATAAACATTTCTGAACTTTATTGTACTTGTAAGAATGCGTTTTCGCATTCTAACTGCGTTTGTGCATTAAAGCGTTATGTTTGAAAATTTCTTGGTCGACATTTTAAAAAAATCCAGGTATATCTGAGTCTGAGTATATTTTGAGCAAAGTAATGTTTTCCAAATAAAAGACGGAATAATTTTACAAAATTTTATTATATGCGGTTTTGACAATGAAAGATTATATATCTCTATATCAGGGACGTTAAAATGATCCCGTCTTCCAGATTTTGGTTGTTGGGGCACGTATGTACATACCGGTTTCCCGCAGTTTTAAACTACTTCGGATTTGAAAACTTTTCAACGACAGAGCTCTATTTAATTGTTCTTGGAATTGAAGCTGCTGTTTTTTATCGAGTAATTTTTTTAAACTCATTCAATAATAATAGAATTTTGAGTCTTCTCGCTTCTAGTATAACAAGCTAGATTATTTTCAAAAATTTCTTATAAAAACTAATCTAGGCATAATTATGCAAGTCTTTATCTCTATATGTGAGAACAATAGTTCTAAAATAAAGAGATTTGTTGAAAAATGAAATTAAGTCAGTAGCAGCTTCTCACAACAAGTCTAAACAGCGGCGACATTCAAAGCTTATACGAAATGCTCACATCCTTTTAGATTTTAATCCAGTTTAACAGTTTTTTAGGAGTTTTTAATATTCAACGTATACTTAAAAATCAAATAAGCAAGACGGTTTAGCAGTTTCTTTGCGGCTTCGGCGCTTATCCTGTGCTTTCTCATCGATATATAACCGCAAACAACTTCAATGTCATGATCTGGCTCATTTTCGAATATCGTAATTAGAAATCACAGTGCGTCGTTGTGTATGATTTATCTAGGAATTGAGTTTGCTGTAAACTTCGGACCATAACGCTTTGTAGTGTTATTAATGGGGATATTTATATGTATGAGCAATGAATATATCAAAATCAGTTTTAAAATCATATTTTAGCGCTAGTAGTGCAGGAAATGCTACGGAACTATTCAGCTAAGGCCACTTTAATTACTAATTACAAAACGTTGTTTAAAGTAAATTGACATAAAATAAATTTTTCGCAAATAATCCCAACAGAACGGTACAACCAACAAGTAGGTCTCAAATGAGAGAATCAAGTACCGGGCCTGCCCGTTATTGGTTATAAAGCGCAAAATTTGAAAAAAATGAAAACGAATCGAACCGATTTATCTATGTTAAAATAGGCTAAGTTATTTAGTTCATTTATCTATATTTTTTACTAGTTAGCCACATAACCATAGTTAAAAGTTCAATAAGTTCTATTATAATTTAGCTATTATTACAATTAACATTATTGGTGCCCAAAATTCTGGCTACACCAGAATTGGGAACTATCATCCGTATCACTCAAGAAAGTTCAACATTTACATGTGAATTTTGGTGGCTAAAGAATGATTGTGTATGCGGGCATCACAACACACAATGCTTAATACTTAAACAGCTTTCTGTGTCATTCTTTCCATTTTATGAGAACGAACTGAGTTGGAATATATTGTAATCGATATTTTCATCGATGTACGGTTTAAGATGCAACAGTGATTTTTTAAAAAAACGTAATTGCAAAATATTTTTGCCTTGCTTTCACTGCGGGGCTGTGGTTCAGCCCGCCCCCGTATATCAGTGATAAATATTTAAATATTGCTTTTGGAAATCCCACCTTTAAGTGGATAACCAAATCGTTATACTCCCAGTCGGCTTGTATGAATATCAGTGATAAATATTTAAATATTGCTTTTGGAAACCCCACCTTTAAGAGGATAACCAAATCGTTATACTCCCAGTCGTCTTGTATGAATTATTTAAACACATATTAATCTCAGAAGCGGAATGTGCTAATGCAATGGCGGTCAATTTTTTTTATTTTCAACGTTAGTCCATTCTAAATTCTCCAAATTCAGTGTTTTTGTAGGTGTGTTGTGTTCAGATTGGTAGCTCAAAATTAAATCATTCTTTGCACAAAACTTCAATAAAGTTTGACTGAAATTTCAAATAAAAATGTAAGAAATCGCAATATTTCAAATTAATAAACGTTTTTGCAAAATGATTTTAAATTTTGTTAAATGGGGGTGTTAGAGCTTTAGTGATAATTTAATGACAAAGTATGATATTGAAAATTCTTAGAACTATTATAACGGACATTGCTAAAATTTGGTATTGTCATTATTCATTGTTGAAGCGTCATCATACGAAATTTCTCTGAGTAAAATTATCACAAACAGTTATCTATCCGACATATAGCTACAGTTCTCGGTTCCATATTTTATTAAACTTTTGCATATTGGCTAAAATTAAAATTCGACAATATTTTTTCAATGGGTGGAACGGATTCACACACCAAGCTAGAATAATTTTCCACACTGTAATATTTCTCGTACTATCCATGAAACTCTTTAATTTTTTGTATTTCCACCAACTCAAACTTTATCCATTTCAAAATTGGCCTCGTGTTTGAAGTATTGCATGTCAGCAATATGGTAATCAGTGCTTATTTCTCAGTAACTTTGAGGATACGGAACGCTTTCGAGCTGGCACCGATCAGCCTAATCTATGCCAGACCACATATTCCTCGAGTTTCGGACTAACATACATCTATCAACGTACACATGAACGTTGTTTGTTTAACGGCACGCTTGCCTTATGTTGGATTTTAGATGTATGCATTCATGCAGAATTATTATATACGTCAATGCGGTAGCAAGCATGTATTAGCACAACTACTTATATGTGCTTGACTGTCTCTACCGATAACCGTTAGTCATAACATCAGGCTGGTTCTACGGTTATGACTTGAAATTTAGTAGGCATAGTAGCCGCGTTGTTTGTTACCAAGGAAACCCGGGTACTAGTCTTGACCGATAAACTAAACACGTCACCATTTGTATTAAACGGCGGCGAATTTTGTGGATTGCGTTTGTGATATTTTAAATCTAATCAATTTTAGTTTAAATTCTGGCACAAGTGTTGATACAACAACCCTTTATGTGTTGGTTCATTTTTCACAGATTGCGTGGATTCCACGGATTTTAATATTAGGCTAAATACCGGCGCTGTTAAGTCATACAGAGTTTTTACATAGTAGACCGTGTACTGGTGATATGAGCTAAGTCAGAGTTGTACGCGGGTACGGGTACCAGAGATCCAAGCCGAGTATGGGCTCTTATCTATAGCACTCGGATACAAGGTACCCGGGAATAGCGGGTACACCAGCGGATAATTTCTACGCACAACCTGAAGAATGCCGCCTTCTCAAAAGGAAGCTGGGTTGTTGAAATAACTAGGAGGTTCCATTTAGAGGGCCCTGCCCGTAACACGTAGGGTTGCCCGTTAGTGAGCGATATCCTGAAATCTGAACATTTCTCTTTAGCACCTGCGTCCAATATTGCCTATGGCCTATTCTCTATGGCCGCTTAGTGGTTCTATCTATTAGACAGCGGTCACTGTCATTGCAATCGATAATTTTTTCAGTTTATTAGGTAGACTTTGTTTAACAGACTTAATCGCTGGTTATCTTTAATGGGTCCTATATAAGCAGACATGTATTTACCGGTACGTACGGTACAGAGCTGCAGCGTAGGATTCGTCGGTTCAGAGACTTTCCGGTGATCGTTCTGGGACGTTTTTGACTAGGGTTAATGACCTACCTATTGCGACAGGTTTTTGTAAAATCATGTAGAAATCGTTCAAAATTATCGAAACCTGGTTATATTTTGTACTCTTCGTCATCAACGCGATAACAAACTTTAAATCTAATGTTTTTGCTTTCAGGCCTTAATACACCAGTATTTATTGAATAGATTAGTCATTTGCAATCAGTTTTTCATGATTTCGATGCTCATAAGAATATCTATTATCTAACAGTGGCTCTTAATTTCAAAAATGCATTGCAAATTTAGCAAAACATCTTTCTGGTGTGGTGAAACGTAAACCTAAATCGGAAAATGAGGCGAAGATGACCGGAACTGTCAAAATTGAAACTAAAGTGTTGTAAGATCTTTAGGTCTGGAAGAGCATAACATTTTATAAAACCAAAGAAATCCTTAGGGGCCCTGAGGTGTTGTCTAGGTAGAGCCCCAGACCTATGTGGCACTGTATATAAAAGACATTTTTAATGGGTTTTCATCGAAATAAGCTAGGCGATTTAATAACTTGGTGCTGAAGAGAAGATCACTAGATGATAGTCTGACCTATTTCGCAATGTCCTTTATATGAAAAGCTCCCATTTAGGGTGTCTGGTTGTGCGGTAGCAAATTGGGCGACGATAGTAGGTCACTTTCTATGTCGTGTTGCATGGGGGAGCGAATCCACTTTGCAAAGAATTCACTACGTAACGAAATCCTATTGAATGATTTCAAGTCAGTAATGATGAACTTCTGAAGCCATCGATATGAATTTAAAACTTACGGACTTTGTGGGCTTTGAAAAATTCTTTGAGTCCTCGGATACGGGCGAAGTGTCGGTGGGCCAATCCCTGCCCGTGGCCTAAAAATTTTTTGCAGTCGCACACCTCTAAGTTGAGTTTGCATTTAAAATATTTCTTTTCGTGTTTTGTCTCGTAAATTGAGTGAGTGTGGTATAGGATATGATAACGTTGTTTTTCCTGTTTTCCTAAGCTGCTGGGGAATTTGTTGGTCTCAATGAAACCCTCAACGGTTGCGAGTCCAAAGCGTCTACTCTTAACAATCGCAAAACTTCAACATAAAATTTCGGTCGTTGAGGCAAAGTCTTTCAGGGCAAGAGTTTTACAATGTGGCGGCTGGTTACAATAAAGAAGCTTTGTTGGGTAGCTGCAAGCTAATGCCATGACATATAGTAAAACATCCGATTTATTCTGATACCGAATGCAGGATCAACATTAGTAATCATGGGGCTGAAAACCGGGAATCAGGCTATTATATATTTTGACTGTTATTTAAAATCTTATTTCACGCAGTATGACTTGAAAATGATTTGTCTCTTCAGCTTAATAAATATACGTAACCCAAAATCAGAGTATTATTGTTATAGCACTTGGCTCAATAATTGTTTAAAGCCATCTTCAATGACAGCAATAATGGGTATTGTCGTGGCATCGACGTGAACAACAACGACTGAAGACTGAACACGTGATTCATGATGATGATGCAATACAAAATGAAAATATTGCACATGTAGCACTGTGCCGACATGATGTAATATGACATCATGTTGGATGCGGTTATGTACTATATATAACCGCGGACATTTCCTGTTTTTGTCACTCGGCGTTTATGTTTTATTGTGCTCATTAAAGCTCAGTTAGATTTTTAACTCTGAAACCGCAACAGGTATGCTATACACTAATTGCCATTTATTCACTGTATTTGTACTGGAATTTATTATAATAAATGGTATTATCGTTATCATAGTTTTATTTGTGTTGTGCGCATACCTTTAAGTTGTATACGCCATTATATTTTGCTTCTGACGGTGCGGACCTATGCCTGTTGGAGTATGCAGTGACGGTTGCGGCGCAATCAGTTAAGCCAGACTGCTAATATTTACTTTATCAGCTGAGAATTTGCTCAGACATAGCTCATCAAATATCAAAGGCTACGAATTGAGCGAGCAGTTTGTTGCAGCCATAAATCGTAGGACTAACGGTCGTACATTGATAACTGGCAAGCAGCAAAATTGACACGCTGAATCTATTTTGTCTGCTGTAAATTATATTACAAAGGTAAGGACATTCTCAAAAAATATAAATTTCAAAGAACATTCAGTACCAGAAGTGAAATCAAATTGTTCCGTTCTCAATATTCTGATTCAACACTTTAGGTCGAGTTGTGTTGCTTACATAATCTTAAAATAACCGTAAGCCATTGTCATTCGTATGCGTAGGGCTGCGGCCCATCTAAAGTTGCTTTTTCCAGAGAAACAACTTAACACCCTTCACGCTTACTCGTTTCAACAGTATCAGTGTAATAACATGACAGTTGAGGGTATAGCTGCAGTCGTTTCTTGTTTAACGGCCCGTTTATCCGAAGTATTAGTTGTTTTGTGAGCATAAAAAGTGAGATCATTAAGTTTCCTTATAGCTTATAAGTTATAGGGTAATTTGGGCGCTGCCCTCTATTGTCAAGCTGCTACAGATTCACCAACTGAGATCTAAACTCGAATACAGAAATAAATCTGCACAGAGTTGACTGCTGCACGTGCGGAGAGCTTGAAAATATATGAAAGGCACATAGGTTGTCAATTGTCGAACCACAGGTACAACACTGTTGTTTTTCTCAATTTTTCGTAGAAAACAAAACTTATTAATGGATTTCTGTAGTTACTTTGTAAATGCTTCTGTTACTCCCTGTTCAAGGAACTAACACGCCTACCGTGTCCCGAATTCTTACACATTGATTGTGAAAAAGTAATCCAACAGCTAGATACATGGTGGTAGCATTTTCCTTTTTATTTCGCGAACCCGCAATCTTATCGTATGGAAGCTTAACTCCGTCGGGGCTTGGAATTTTATCTTGAGTGGGCGAATATGTCTGCGAAACCGAACATATCTGTAGGGAGAAATTTATACCCAATTGACAGACCCGAACAACCTTTTACCCTTCGAATGTAGAAAATATTAAAACAAAAGTTTCCACGGCTTCTTGCAGGCCTTAGATTCAGATTTGAATACTTAACAGTTCGATTTGAGTAGAAATGATTTGAAAGTCGCAGATACATAACTTCGAGTAGATCCAGCGTCTTGTGAGAACCACCTAGGTTATTGTCGGGCTTCCAGAACCTAATTGGGTAACTCGGAAATTTAATCGGGTTGGGTGCCCGGGTACTATACTTCACAATGACCGTTCCTTTGTCTTAACATCCTCCTGGAGATATAATATTACGTAGACATTATGAATTTGGCTGAAATAAAGTGTGGTTTTAAAATTCTTTTGTACAAAACAACATATGCAACGTCTACGATATGTGAAAACTTGTCAACTCAACCACACAACCTTCCATACGCACCCTGAAGACAAAGGTCGCATTAACCGAAGACTGTGTCACGCAATTTTGGACTTATCTGAATACTGTGCTTTATTAGCTTAATACTAAGAGCAAGTTCCCTAAACAGGGACTCAAGAGGGGCTGGACCTAGTACGACCAGAAAATCCAGGGGACATGTTCCAGCCATGGTACGATTATGCGCGTGCTGGTAACCATAATTTTATACTTATATATACATGCTTGACCAATATGGTAGGTTTCTGTTGGTCGCCTAGATCCGAACGCTGTCAAATTTCTTATTTGTATATATGCATGATTGACCAATTCGGCATATTTCTGTGATGATAACCTGTATGGTCGTCTCCTAGTACATATTTATCGGCACAAACGGGACACTCGGTCGCAGTGTTCGCACCCATATGCCTAAACATATCTTGTGACTATAAATTGTATGTGTTTATTGAAAATGGATGTTTCGTTGTAATCAGTTAATGGAAAGGTATTGATAGTGGGGGTAGAGTAAGGTAACCCCTAAGGGTCCCACCCCACCCCCCCCCCCCCTCCAGAAGCTGGTACGTAGCCAGCGGCTCACCAGCGGAAGGTAGTTCAATCATTTCGGGGCACGCATTATCGTACCTTGCCGGTTTCAAGGGCCGGTGCGTTGCACGGCAGGGCATGCTACCCGGTGCGGGGGCCCGTGCTCCCCCTTAGCTACGGGCCTGCCCAGAAGACACATTTTCACCTGGAGGTTCCGCACCCGCGGCGAGAAATAAGCAAAAATTGCTGTCGTGAAATCGACAAAAATTGGGGTAAATTGGCAAAAATATTCCTAGGGCCCCACCGACATTTTACTCCCACGCTAACCCGACGGACCTTCAACACCTATCATTTAGGTTTAATCATTTTAGATAATCTGGATTACTTTTTTTCAATCTCCAAATCACTTTACCATTAGGTTATGGGCTGGCAACATTTACGGATACAGAGAACATATTGCGATGTTAGTTGTGCAATATCTATCTCATGACCTAATACTATCACTTTTGCGTGCGTTCATTAGCTGATAACACGTTCTTTCTTATATTTTGTCAATTTTGCTCTAGGAAATGAATAAATGACATGTTTATATATAACATTTCACAATGACTTTTAAATCATTTTAATTAATTATAACAAGGATTTCCTTCGACAATAAATAAACTCTTTAAAAACAGCGAGTTTATTAATTATTAAAATAATCCAGACAATTACGCGAGAAGAGACTGTTCCGATTTCTTTAAAGTTAACTTTATTACATTGCATTGCTGCAAACTGATAAGGAGTAAAGTTTGGTCGATCACGCGTTCAACACGTGAATTGGTTTTTAGACCTAATAGTATTGTTCGTTTTAGTCGCAGGAATTCTTCATGAGTCGCTAATACTAGTCATAATATCGTTTATGTAAAGTTTTGTTGAAAATCTCCTGATAAGTGGTAACATCGAGTGTGCTTTGCAAATTTGGAGCTGTAACCATGTTTTTCTGCACCGAGGGTAGGTATGAATATCGTTTGGGAGGCATTCAGTTCCGTACACTAGCAGATACAAAACAGGGCGGGGCTCGAGCCTCTGTCGGGTCTTCAAGAATTAAAAAAATATGAACAGTGTCAAAAAATTTGCTGGTCAGTTATAGGTTAAGGTCCATAGATCTCGAAGGTCGTTTGGTTCTTTTCCATTATCCCCCAGCCCGACTTTGGTCAATTTTGAAGATACATAGCTGATTTTGGTGCCAATAGATTCAGCTTGATGAGGCAGTTCAGAAAATACTGATTTTACCCATATCCCTGAATTTTTTTCGATTTTTTGAGGTCCCAATGGTGCTTTCTTGGGAAAACAAAATTTTTTTCTGCGGAATATGGTCACGTTTCACCATTCGACTCGGCGTGATGAATTAAATCTACTGGTAAATCTACACCACCGTTAGAAAGTCAATAAAGTCATGAATGGATTTGAATAAAACTTGTATGAAATGTATTGTTTACAGTTTTGGATCATAGAAATTGTTTTCATTAATTGAGGCAAAATTATAGTTGACTTGTATAAAACATTTGGAAAGGTGTTAGCCAGTCTCCTTTGTGGTCGATTGGTACGTAGCTCTCGTACAAAGCACGGCGTTCTTTCCTTGCCTTGAAGTTTTGTTTTTTGGCTTTTTCGCCTATGTAGATATAACTGGCAGAAAAAGATTCATTTAATAACGGTGACTAAATTGCACGAGAACAGGCAAACACCTCTTAGATATAAAAAAGTTTTCATAAAATGATTTATATTTAGTGGTACAATAGGTTTGTGGCTTACATAGCTAACGACTGTAACGAATGATCCTTAAATTATTTTTGGATTTGCACGATTACGGTTACTGAGGCTTGCATGAGAAGTAGGGCATCGATGTGTCAAATTTGATTTATTGTTATGAAAAGTTATATTAGAATGAGAGAAAATTCAAAAAAACTTGGAAAAAAGTGGTAGGATATCGATGTGTCAAATTTGATTTATTGTTATGAAAAGTTATATTAGAATGAGAGAAAACGCAAAAAAACTTGGAAAAAAGTGGTAGGGCATCGATGTATCAAATTTGATTTATTGTTATGAAAAGTTATATTAGAATGAGAGAAAACGCAAAAAAACTTGGAAAAAAGTGGTAGGGCATCGATGTGTCAAATTTGATTTATTGTTATGAAAAGTTATATTAGAATGAGAGAAAACGCAAAAAACTTGGAAAAAATGGTAGGGCATCGATGTGTCAAATTTGATTTATTGTTATGAAAAGTTATATTAGAATGAGAGAAAACGCAAAAAAAACTTGGAAAAAAGTGGAAAATAAAAAGGACGAGTTGGGACTCCATCCGGCCATCACACGGCTATAATACTACTGTAATACCAATAAACCACGGATACAAATGTCAAAGCGTTTTGCTTTCCAACTCATTATGAAATGTTGAATGATAATTTGGGGCTATTAATGTCTAGAGTTCCGCTAGTCCTGCTTCAAAATAAATAGCAGAATCATTGTTAGCGATCCAATTAGGTTTAAAAATTGAGTTTCATCAAAATCTTTAAGGGAGCAATAGTTAATTTCTCTCACTCCCCAAACGTTTATTTTAGCTTATCACTATGTATGTTAATTTTTTGCGTACAGCATACAAACTTTAGCGCAAATGTACATATATAATGAGACGCACTTTACGTTGCGGCAATGGTCGAGTGGTTTAGCGCGCGGGGCTCACAGTTGTGCGTTCCGCGTACTGTTCGTTTACATTTTTTACAGCCCTCAGATTGTCTTTTCGAATGTACCTTATAAAGTGGTTATAATATTAGCATAAACAAAATTTCGGCGTCCAGGACGATGAATATTGTGAAAATCAGGTCTTAGCCATTCAAAACCCACCAAAGCAGACCACAAAGTTAAAGCACATTTTGCAGTTAATTTTTCCACCACATAACCTGAAGAAGATGTAAACTGCTGTGACACAATTCTTTAAAGAAAATCAGGCTGAGGCTCGCACAAAAAAATCCAGTCCAGAACTTGCTTTCCGACAGCCAAGCTTATTTATATTTACTTATAGATTACAGTAATTGAGTAGATGACATGAACTGACTGCTATAAAATGTGACGCCTTATTTAAACTTCAAGTGGCGATCATGTGTTTATATAGTGGCGATTAGGTTTATGTCGTTTAGATGTATTCTTCTTTTGCCAGGATTCACGGCCCTTCTGATCGACCAGAAGTGTTTAAATAACCCTAAAGCTCATAGTTTTGATAAATCTGCGCTCAATGCGTTACGGAAACCTAATTACTTTACAGGTCAATGCATCGCTATTAAAGCTGGAACAGTTTGCTAAGTCCTCAAAACACGCAAAAAAACTTAGTTCGACCTAGCTTTGACGATTTTTATTATAAGTGATAAAAATTATTTTTGCGGTTACAGGTCAATGCATCGCTATAAAAGCTGGAGCAGTTTGCTAAGTCCTTAAAACACGCAAAAAACTTAGTTCGGCCTAGCTTTGACGATTTTTATTATAAGTGATAAAAATTATTTTTGCGGTTACAGGTCAATGCATCGCTATAAAAGCTGGAGCAGTTTGCTAAGTCCTCAAAACACGCAAAAAACTCATCAGTTCGACCTTGCTTTGACGATTTTTATTATAAGTGATAAAAATTATTTTTTGCGGTTACAGGTCAATGCATCGCTATAAAAGCTGGAGCAGTTTGCTAAGTCCTTAAAACACGCAAAAAACTTAGTTCGGCCTAGCTTTGACGATTTTTATTATAAGTGATAAAAATTATTTTTGCGGTTACAGGTCAATGCATCGCTATAAAAGCTGGAGCAGTTTGTTAAGTCCTTAAAACACGCAAAAAACTTAGTTCGACCTAGCTTTGCGATTTTTATTATAAGTGATAAAAATTATTTTTGCGGTTACAGGTCAATGCATCGCTATAAAAGCTGGAGCAGTTTGCTAAGTCCTTAAAACACGGAAAAAACTTAGTTCGACCTAGCTTTGACGATTTTTATTATAAGTGATAAAAATTATTTTTGCGGAATTAAATTTGTAATTTTGTAATAGATTTTACGTAAACTTAGGTATAATTATAAATATACGTTACTTTTAGTACATAATACCTAAAAAATTTTAAAATAAAGAACATTCTGTTGTGGGCATAATGTGTGCATTTTGTAGTAAAATAATTATTATTACTAAATTATTACAAATTTATTTGCAACAGTAATATTTAACTTGTATTTTGTATAATTAACATTAACAAATTATTAAAAAATTCGCCTCTTTTTTTCTTGCAAAATGGAATAATTAATAAATAATGATTTTATATTAGCAATGATATTAGTTAAATTGGAAGTCAAAGTTTCATCAGCATCATGACATCCACGTCACCCCAAGAGCTTAATCCTGAGTCGTTAACTTGTGATACGGAATCCGGAGGACAGCGCCAGGCAACGAACAAGCGCCAACAATCATCAAATACAGTCGTGGATTGTCGTTTGTCGGAAAATATATCAAATAGTAGTAGTTGCTGTAAAATGCAACATCACAACAAATACATTTGCTCATATCCTAGTATTGCGGATTCGAATTCTCGAAATGTGTTAACATCAAATGCTCAAACTGCTTCCTTTAACCCTGCTATAAAGTCGAATTCATCAAACAATTCTTATTTACCCCAAGAGTCGCGTATCTCCTCGTCAACATTCCACAACCGTTCTGCTCAACCAACAACTAACAATAATACTGCCATCGTTAATAATCAGTTACGTTCAAACAATAATAATTCGAGCGGCAGTAGGACACTTACGTCGTCGTATGGCCATCGAGCAAAGGATCTAATCGCCAACGGTCAAGTTCGCTTTCTAAATCAATACAATTCGTTTAAAGAACATCGAACTAAAGCGAAAGCGAAACAACAACAACAGCTGAAACGAGATCAGCAGGAGTCCGATGATTTTGCAGTAACTCAGCAATTTATAAAGTATGTTGGAGTTATATATTTTAGAGCTTTTTGCTTTTTATTATCGTTTAAGTATCCAATATTAAGTCCAGCGCAAAGCGTCTAGCTAGTGTTTTTATCAGACTCAATTGTGTAAAATAATACTTGAGGAATATAAGCAAAGCCTTAAATGGAGACGCTAAAGACTCTCGTTACCTGGGATGCGTAGTTGTATAAAGCGGAGAGATATACCTAATTAGGTACTCAGCTCACTGATTACAGTGTCGATTGAGATTTCAGGTTTTATGCTCTTGAGCACATAATTGAAATCGGTAGATTTATCTTAATTCTTTAAATTAAGGGAACCGGGCATCTATGTTCTTGGCGATACAGTATCGGTTCTTGATTACCTCAACATTCCGGTAGATCGACGGATAGGAACTTCGCTAATATTGCAGCTCCCTAGTTAGATGTATATCATAGGTGTCCATGCGTAGAATGGAGTTACTTTTGCCTCTGGACACCACGAAGTTATATTTATCAACCAGGGCCTCCAGCACGTACCCTTTCAGGTGGCACTATCTATGCCACATAAGCCGACGGACAGCTTGGACAGCTTTGATATATTTTAAAATTCGAAAGATATCGATCTTAGCTATGCTGTAGTTTAAAAAAACTTTGCCATAGATAGATGAAGACTGGTAAAGTACCGTTTTCGTTTCTTGCAGTACACTGCTTTAAGGTCTGTGTCCACCTAACGCATGCATAATCGTGCCCTGGTTCTTACAACTTGTGTTATGAAAGTTTTCAAAGGGCGCTAAATTGACATACTCCTCTTCCCAATTTATATATGAATTCGCAGTCTTTTATGATACAATGGGAATCATGCACTATTTTAAGATGCCAAATTGTGATTGGGTCTGCCGTTAAATGTATGGTTTCTTAAAAAGGTATATTTTAGCGATGAAAACCTGAAGAAATAAGTCAACAAAACTATTTTTAGCTAATAAACATAAAGTTTTTGGTCCAAAAGAGTACCGAATTCACGAATGCTTATGATTAAGGGCAAATTTGACTTACATTAGGTTTAAAGAAATGTTATCTTAACACATATGTTTACAAATTTACATAACAACTCTCTTCAACGGCAAGACCGGTCCAGGGGTGCAGGCCAGTCCTGTACGGATCGGTATGCGGCATAACTATCCGGAGAGATATTGGACTTAGTACTCAAACCTATATTTGATCAACAATTCCAGAGGCTGCGAACTATTGTACCATTTTAGTGCCTTAAATTTGTTCGAGGCGTGCTGCTAAAGGCATGCTTTCTTAAAAACGTGGATATACTTATGATTGGCCTTCTTGGTAATGATTTTTTTGATAACTAATGGTCTATAACATGATTTTGTTTAGCTGTATATAATATAATATGTGAGGTGGAGCTTCACTAGAATGAAGCTGTAGTTTCTTGGTTATGTGTTGGAAAAGAGAAAACAGTATAAGACTACTGTTGGTTAGCAACGTGGTAGGTGTGCAGTAATCGAATGGATCCATTAGTCGAAACCATGCGACGCGCTGCAACAACTCTGTGGTAATTTGGGAAATATTTCTCCAGACAGTGCCATAATGACACATTACATTCCTGTAATAGTAATGTAAGAGATGGTTGTTTTCGATAAATGACAATATATATCATGCACTATGGCATAGATGCGCAAAGGGGTTAGGTAAGGATTACCCAGTAAGCTGCGACTCCTCTCGATCTATATTCCCCAACCTATCCCGAAGGTTTAGTACCCCCTGTGCCTAAGGTGCGCGGAAAATTTCGGGAAATCTTGCAAAACTTGAAAAAGTTTTGTAAAACTTAGCACATATTGGCAACTAAGCAAAATTTTAGCAAAATTGGGAAAATTTTAGGAAATTTCTAGAAAATTATGAATTCCTAAAAAATTTCAAAAATTTAGCCACTCCTTCGTGCACATCCACCTTACCCCACTGGAATAATCTATCCCAACGCTAAGCCGGCGGGCCTCGCGCACCTAAGGTCTGTGGAACTGATTGAAGGCAATCGCAAACATTAACCATTCAAATATTCAGCTCAGTGGTTGAGCCAGGCTATTAGTGCTGTAGCGCAAACGAATGTTTTTATAGAACCCGGGAGTTGCCGATTGAACATCTAAGGGAAACAGAGAACGCGTGTTCAAGTTATCCACGTCCGTGTGGGCGCATTTGTTTTCTGTGTTATTATAGTATTACTACCAACAAGAATGAATTACCAGCAGTATTTTATTATACATTTCAGGGTTTGGATTTCGGATGACCATAAGCATCCGCATTATAGTGCCAGTTCGAATTCACGGCGACCTTCCAAAGCGTCGAACGGAACATTCAGCGACATTCTCTACGAGGACAGATTCTGTAGACTAGATTCCCGATTTTTGCTGTTGAAAACGTACTATTTTCCGTTTTTCAATTCAAGCTCAATTCCTGTCTCAAAAATTGAGGCCTTGTATTACGATGATCAAGGTGCAAGCGGTTGCCTCATGACGTCATGTTGGGGCTGTAGCTGTACAGGAACGTGGTGGGGCTGTGATTGTGGGCGCAAATGCGCTCCTCCTCCTGACCAACAGAATATGACGTATCCGAACAGCCATATTTACGGGCCTGGTTTCGAGAAGAACTGCGACTACAATAACGCAGTCAATGTAGTGCTAGACATTCAGGGCGAAGCTACGTACAAGGGATTTACTGTGAAAGATTTTGAAGCATTTTTCTCCGCTATTAGAACCGTTATACCACAAGACACGCCGGTCATTAATGGAATTCCATAGACAAACTGATAGTTTCAAACTATTTATTAAAGAAATTTTTACTAAAACGAATCTCTCATGATATTAGTATAACTAGCATTAAGCGCCATTCTACTAACGTATTCTAACGTATTATGAACTTGTAAATATAGGAACATTGTACTTCATTTCATGTGTTAGTGATCGTATCATTGAAAATGATCATTTACCCAATTTATTATAGTTTCCTACAATTATAGTTGTAGGCCTGTAGAGCATTACCATGCCTATGATGCTATAAGATCCCAGTGTGTTCATGAATATTTGGATACACAATTATTTGTGCAACCGTGTATTTGCGGATTTAGACAACACACAATTTTACGATCATTTACGTTACAAAACATGCTAAGAATTAATAGCAAGTATCAGTGATTAGCGAAGATCAGTGCGGTGAGTGTTTGTGAAGCACGGTAAAGGGGGGTGCCCGCAAGGATCCAAGGCATCCGGGGTGTCCGAGTCCTCAAAGGTGTAGCCTCACAGAAATCGTGCTAATTTATGATCTGGTAATAAAATATTGTCTGCTTAGCGTGTATCCATGAAATATGAATCATATATTGGATTATGGTTAGGCTCAGGCTATAATTATGAAACTCCGTGTCTCATGTGTTTACATATGCAAACTTAATTTTGAGGATAACTCGATCGAAAGCATTTTACAGTTTTTTTACATCATTGTACGGTGCAAAGCGTGGAATGCAGTTATAGCTGTGTCGCACGCTTGTTTTGCACTTATGTTGCTGTTCCATTGTATTGCGAGGATCCATCCATAAAACGAAGCAAAAGTATTGACGTACTACAATCGCTAGTGCAAGTGTCTTGCCATCGCAGGATCAATATACATTTCTATTCGTCCTGGTTATATAAGGGTACAAGACATTATGCGAAATGCAAGCCAAGTTGAAGGGTTAAGGGTAAAAGCTGTGTGGACACCAATCCTTGAGGTCGCGTCAGGGTGTTTTGTAGTTTTTTTACAAAGCTACAGTTTGCAGTGACATAGAGAACAAACGATGTGCCCGTTGTTGCCGAAGCGTCGGCCGCAAATAGGTAATGCGTAATTTGCTGTATGGTAAGTGCAGCGAGATAGTCAAAACAACCAGTGGAATCTATTTCAGTAGTGCTCCATAGTCTTATACAGTGAATTTGGCTGGAATTTAGTGCACGCAATGTAGTAGTGTAGTCATAAATTTCCGCACGGATGGGAACAGAATTAGCTAGGCGGACGTGTACAGCTTAACAACACCATACAGATATAATAATGTATTTTCTTTTATATAATAAACTTTTCTGTCATCCTTTGCGGGCGAACGGGCATGGTACGATCCCGTGTGCACTCTGTGGCTACGGCAATCATGATCCTGAACAAAACTTCCAGCATAAAAATCAATTGTATTGAAATTAATAGGAATTTAGTTCAAGCAGAATTGTTTCAACCCATAAAAATGCGGATACCATTCCCAATGCATTTGTGCCGAAATAAATCAACATGGGTTAAAACGATACTTAAATTATATTATTAATCGAATAGACATTTATAACGTTAGTGATATATAGCTGTCGCTACGGCTAATAGCAATTGGTGTAACATAACAGTTCGTAATTCGGTTTAGTATATTGTCCCGATTACTTGTTCATGCCAAAAAATCTCGATTGCTGTTCAACATCTCCTTGAAATTAGAGAGTCATTCGTATAAGCTTTCAACTACTGTTGTATCTTTAATGCACTAAATTCGATAAAAATACCCAATTTTTGTACCAAGTTCAAAGCTTTATACGAAAGAACAATAATCCATTATATGTTAGGCATTAACATCTCTTTGGTTTGCTTTTAGTTTTACATTTCTATTTTATTTGTTCAAGTGTGGTTTTAAAATTCAAATTTCACGGTAGTTGGCAATTCGCCGATCGAGGCGTTTTGTATAAAATTCTAGGTAACCTAAATTGAGCAATTGGATAGAACAACCTCCAATGCGTGAGCGAAACAGTTGAAGCTACACGTTAGTCATACGCAGCATTATGTTGATATTGGCCTATACTGGAAATTGCTATTGATATTGAAGATTATAATGTTGATTTAAATGTGGATGTATGGAAAAGTAGCCGTGGGCCGAACAACATCAATAAATCCAATCAATTAACGGATTTTGTGTCCAAAGATGTCACTGAACCCTGAATGTCTTAAAGACTTCTTGCTGACATAATTATAACTATGTCGTCGGAATAATTTGAAGTCAATCCTGTTGTTTCTGCAAAGAATGTTCTGTGATTGTTTTTATCGATGCCACATAAAATAATTTGTTGAAAAATTGACTTGTGGAAAAACATCTGCCTGGCCAGAAATCTTGCGTTAGTCCGTGGCACCCTGACCTCCCCAGTTCGACATTGTGCTACATATTATATACATCCTTAGGTGAGTGCAAGCAGTCATACAGACAAAGATAAGATATCCTCGACAACTACGGGTGTGTGCACAAATTAAAATAAGGAAAACATAAGGTTCAATGTGTTAATATTGACTCAATTCAACCAAAGTTCGTGAACACAGACAAAAACTCACAAAATTGCTACACTATAACTTTCCTATAATTGTCAAAGGTAATTCAACCAAAGTTCGTGAACACAGACAAAAACTCACAAAATTGCTACACTATAACTTTCCTATAATTGTCAAAGGTAATTCAACCAAAGTTCGTGAACACAGACAAAAACTCACAAAATTGCTACACTATAACTTTCCTATAATTGTCAAAGGTAATTCAACCAAAGTTCGTGAACACAGACAAAACTTACAAAATTGCTACACTATAACTTTCCTATAATTGTCAAAGGTAATTCAACCAAAGTTCGTGAACACAGACAAAAACTCACAAAATTGCTACACTATAACTTTCCTATAATTGTCAAAGGTAATTCAACCAAAGTTCGTGAACACAGACAAAAACTCACAAAATTGCTACACTATAACTTTCCTATAATTGTCAAAGGTAATTCAACCAAAGTTCGTGAACACAGACAAAAACTCACAAAATTGCTACACTATAACTTTCCTATAATTGTCAAAGGTAATTCAACCAAAGTTCGTGAACACAGACAAAACTCACAAAATTGCTACACTATAACTTTCCTATAATTGTCAAAGGTAATTCAACCAAAGTTCGTGAACACAGACAAAAACTCACAAAATTGCTACACTATAACTTTCCTATAATTGTCAAAGGTAATTCAACCAAAGTTCGTGAACACAGACAAAAATTCACAAAATTGCTACACTATAACTTTCCTATAATTGTCAAAGGTAATTCAACCAAAGTTCGTGAACATAGACAAAAACTCACAAAATTGCTACACCTTAACTTTCCTATAATTGTCAAAGGTAATCCTTGACAATGATTTTGAAACTGAACGTTCGAAGTATGTAAAGTCAACCATATCCGGGAACGCCAATGACCAATCTTGTGGTTACTGGCACTATACTGAGTGCGGATGCGTACATTGGGGTTGTTTTTTGCTTATGCATAACAATCTATCAATACAGCCAATCGTCGTTTACTTTTTAAAGCATACCATTTTTGCTTCAATATTAATGACGATAATAATGCTTGCTTATAAAACAGATTAAACATTATAGGATTTCAGAAATCTTTTTTCTTTGAGTATATATATACCGGCAAAACAAAACAAGAAAAAGTTCACGCCAACCAAATTTTAATAAGAAAGTGCGATTATTTAATTGTTATCATACATAGTTAATTCCTCAGCTATAGGTTGATTAAAATTGTTTGGTTTTGCTTCTATAATTTACTTTTTGCTTTTTTATTTCATTAATTCATACTCATTTTTCAAAACAGCTGGGAATCCGTGGGCCTATGTGATGATGTATGCAAAATTGAGCAAAATATTTGATTTTTTACCATTTGTTTTGTATTTCCTATCCAATGTTATAAAAGTGATTTTTGACACACTATGGCTCTACAATTATTATGATTAATAGCACAATATGATTCCAAGTTTATATTGATCAAAATCTTGCGAAAAAACATATCGGGAGGAAGACTTATGGTGCTTGAGATATATTTGTTACAAATGTCTAGGGTCATTGATCGAAAAAGGACTTTTAGTCCAGCTACAACTTAGAATATTATCAGTCATTGGCGAAAGACGATGTGGTTTTGAAAAACATTTGTTACTTAAAACAAATCATATAAAAACTATTTCATGCTTTTTTGATTTTGCTGTCGCTATTACAGCGTTCACTTTTGCTATGCAACAATGGAATGGATTTGGAGTATAAAGTGATATATTATTGGCATTTTGTTATTCAATACATCTACATAATTTCAAATATAACCACTAGACTCACAAAAGGTTTTGTCCGGAAATAAAAAGGCTTTCTGGGACTAATATGTTTATGAAAAACAGCGTCATTTTTAAGAAACTATCTTCAGTGCGACTGAGATCGACGATGTTATTTTATCCACAGTTGACTATAAACCATATTAAGCTTCGTTTTTGTCAAGCACTTACTAAACATTGTCGTTAATAATTTGTCTCAGAAAGAAGAGCTTGAAAACAACATGGCAAAAATAGATAAGAATAATGCGGCGTTTACGTTATAAAGGACCCCATGTGAAAGTTTTGTCCCCCTATGGTCTAGACCACACCATCCAGTGGTATACGGTATATACCCACACTACATAATGCAAAAGATGGTGTATGAGACACCATTAACGTAGCTATGGTGTCTTAATCTACCTACTGTTTATTACTGACGGTGTCAAGAACACCATACACAAACCCGTTATATATTGCGTGTAAATAACCGCAAGTGTAGCTAACACCATATAAAATCTATGGTGCAGTCTATACCATACCATTACCAATAGGACACTGCCTGTGTGTACCATCTGAAAATAACATCAGAAACAGCACAGTGTCCAAGACATCATATAATTGATGGCGGAAGAGACACCCAGGGTAGACAAAACTTTCACATAGGGGGTTCTTTATAACGTAAACGCTGCATAAAGGTAATATTACGGTAAATCCTGGTCGAATTATTTCGATAAATATAAAACAAGAAAAATGCTGCGCTAGGTACCCTTCTAATCCTAGAGAGATTCTATAAGACCGTTATATTTGTATTTCTATCAAACACGTCATAAAATTGCATTGTCCAAACCTTTGGCCATAATAGCGCAGCAAAAATGGTTTTGAGTTGACATTCGACCGATGCATTTAAAAATGAATCTGGAGGTACGTATACTGTCGATATTAAGAAGGATAATAAAATACTAAGATTTTTAACAGCGCTAGCTGTCCTGCGTTTCTGCAGTTCCTTCGTAAAGGAAAAAAATCGAACGGTTTGATGAATGTTTGCATATTAAATTCAAAATACGTCTTGTTTGAGTCGAGACTTGTTGTCTTTAATGTTTGCACAGTTGTTATCCAAACTTGTCAAAACCAGAAGTATTTTCCAACATAGAATAATTAATTTCATATCTTTGCTCATTTTTTGAGGAAAGAAATCTCTGTTTCAAAAGGTTTCAAATCTCTGTCGGCATAAGAAGGGCGGGTAAATTTTTGAATTTTCTAGGAAGTCAAAAATTTGACCAGTAAATCTCCCCAATTTGGCTTCAATAAATTTTACTTACTAATAATGTTTACATGCTAATTATTTAATAATTTTTACTAAGTATGGTTTTATCGGTTTTGGAAAGAACAAAACGCTCAAAAGTTTGCCAACGAATGGGGTTGTACCGATGTAAATAATGATCAGACAGTGTAAATGAGGTGGCAATGCAAGTTGCGTGCAGAAGAGCTAATAAATCTAAACTAGTGGTGAACCGATCATTTAAATAACCAATTGGTAGCAAGGCTAATCGCTTTCGGTAGATTAATCGACGGATTAATCTGTCAATTATTGCGTAATAAAGCTGATAAATATTCAGTTCATAGGTTTCAAATCTCTGTCGGTATAAGAAGGGCGGGTAAATTTTTGAATTTTCTAGGAACTCAAAATATTTTCAATTTTTCTAACAGTTAAGCGGGTTCGCGCAGCCTTCAGGGGTGAGGTAGATTTGGCCAGGGCGGGGTTTGTTAGAAGGTAACCCCCCATTGTTAGCTATACACAGTCATTTCATTGCTGGATATAAAATGGTAATAGTAACCGTTATTGCTAGATTCAGGTCTAAGTGATATCGTTCGCGAAAATCTCGCCACAAAGAAACGCAAATTCATACTAGCGCCATCTGATGTTAATGCAATAATAAGAATTATTGACAATAAATTATTGACAGATTTTATGCAAAGTAACCGCAAAGGTAATTTGCATAATATGTTTATTTCGTGTATAGAAGCTAACGCACAGTCAGCAATTCAGTTTAATTTGCGCGTTAAGTTTCCGACAGGCGTTGTCGCTTCTACTGGGGAACGCTGCATTATTATTCATCAAGCGTTGGCACTTCTTACAGGTCGCCTTACTATTTATGATATTTGTTAGTTAAACGTTGTTTTGTGGG
>JASANE010003000.1:0-30000 GCA_030248225.1 Trileptium ribeirensis
ACACTATCGAGCGTGGAGCTTATTTGGCTAAACTTTTCAGGGGTTGATATAACCATAATTAGTTTGAAATAACCTTTTTCATGAGGAATACCAAACGAAGTTGAATGAAACAACGAAAACAAATATAAACGTTTTCTTGCTTACCTTGTACCAAAAATTTTACTGCCTATTCAATACCAGTGAGGTCTTTAAAGACCCCAAACAGAATGCACTATTGAGATAGTATATCAGGTTCTGAAATAACGCCAATAATGCACCAATAGCATCACTAGCACAAATTTACTGTAAAATTGACCAAAATTATTGATTGTCGAAATGGTGGAGAGGCACAAAGGAGCAATTGTACTACAATGCACCGACTGCTGACATATTTCTACTGGGAATACATGCATTTATGATAACATTGGGGCAACGTTTATTTAATAGATAGCTATTAATATGGAAATTTTTGAATTTAGCTTTTATTTCTCACAAAAACCGGATTCACCTATTTCACTCCACATTTCACTTTGCACAAAATAAATTGATTTGATTTTGCTATGTTCGTAGACTGACGGCTATTTTGCGAATGCATACCTCTTTGTTCACAAATTTAATATTTATACGACGTATTGTATCAAATATTGTCACAAATACATTTAGAGATTACGTGTTCGTAATTTTACAGCTCGTGACGAGTCAATGCATAGCTGGCTGTATACGAATTGAGCTTATATATATTTATTTAGGTTGCTCACTATCTTTTCGTTTAACTAAAGCCAACGCGATTGGTATTAATATTACCTGGCTGTTGCTTATATACATTTGCGAAAAGTGGTATGTATAGATTAGTTATCCAAGCTTTTCAGCGAAGGTTGTAGTAATTTAAGTTGCTTACATTTCAACAGTATCACACTTTGCCACATATGGCCTTAGGCATAAAATGCTGCTACCGGATATAACATAAACCAACTTGATATTGTCTAAATGGTCTATAATGATATATTAATAAAATTCTACGATGTTTTTCGGTTCAAACTTATATCTAGATCAAATATCATCTATCTCATGATAATGAAATGTTGAAAGGAGTAATGTATACATTTCTGCCCACTTCAACATATATTAAAACCTTGTAGATAATAATTTATTTAAATATTTTAGTCACATTCAGGTGTCGCAATTTCTAAAATCAAAAAATAAAAGTTGGAAACCTACTTGATTTGGACGTTTTAAATTTGACTACAAATGGAGGTCGTTCAAAATGATCCTCAGGTTTGTAGTTGAATGAGTCGAGAACCTTCACTTTAGATGGTCTAAAATATCGGAAAGAATCTGATACAATATCCATATATACAAATAGTGCCAATCTTGCAGTTAAAACGTTGTTTGCTAATGCACACACTTAAAATAAGATGAAGCTTCAATGTTAGGACCATGAATCCGGGCGGCGTGACTGTGAAGTTGATATTAATATTTGTGTCACTTATGTGTATAGCTGTCATGTTATATATGCAAAGTGGGTTGTGCTTCATGTTATGTGCAATTTTGTAAAATATAACGTCAATGTGTATAAAGTTTATGACCGCTTTAAACTGTTGCAACTTTAACACGCCTGGAGGTAGCCGCAACTCTGAATTTCCATCCTGACAATATTTCTACAGGTTTTACACATTTTGAGCGAATTTCAAGGCTCCGAGCTCATTATTGTGCAAAGCATATTATACAATGTCCACACATAAAATATACAAAAATTTTGCTTTATATAGAAATTTATACAATTTCGCCCAGACCAAATTTACACTGTAGTAATTGTAGTGGTAGGTCGGTTATTGGATGTTGCAGCTCCAAAGGTTTTGCATCCACAATTAGTTCCAGCATTTCAAACCGATCAATTCGGGGATACCATAACTTAGAACAGCCTCTTCAGGCCTTGTACAAGTTGCATTATAAAATATATAACATTATTTAGAATTGACAACATATATAACATGGCCAGTGAATTAAAGGAAATAACTAAAAAATTGTAAATCGAGTTTTGTAGCAGAAGCCGAAATAATTCCAAAAACTGCTTTTATCTATTACTGAGTTAACTATGAATGTTTTCATGGGTTTATTTTGTGCTAGCACAACTAGAAAGCTGATGGTGTCATAGGTGGGCAATAAAACAGGATACCATATAAGTAAAACAAAAAACAAATCGATCCACACAAGAAAATAGTATATAGCGTTGAATCACTATATCGTAGCTGTTGAAGCTAGGAAATTTTCTAAACCACTTAACTGAATCATTCTATATTTAACTTAAAAAGACCAAATTATAAGTAATAATTTTTAACTGTAAATTTTAGTTTTAGTGCTTTGCGCAAGAACCAAAATACTCCAAAATCTTATTAGTAAGTTTCGAAGTATATATATATAATAAAATGCAAAATATATCATATGGGAAAATTTGTCGCCTAATTCGCAGTTGATTTGTTTTATACTGCTGATTTTATGCAGAAATTCTAGTAGCCATTGCACTACAGTAATGTTAGGTGTAGATATAAGATTATAGCTCTAATATACTTGTAAATGAATGCGTATTGTTCTTTGATGTTCGAGGTACCTGACGGTTCACTGAGGACCATTTCATAACGGTTTTTCTTGTGCAAACGCCTGCAATATTATAGTACAATGTAAAATGTCGTCAAACGTTCCCTTGAAATGGCAAAGTTAATACTCATAACATTGGCTGTCCTGTCCTAATAATTCTGGGCTGCCAGCCAATAATAAAATACAAGTTATTGTGGAATATCCACACAAAAAATTGACTTTTCAGGCTAATCATCATGAGATTAAAAGACATGTATTATTTCAAACATTATTTTATATTTGACAATTTAGAACTGATGCAGTGAAGTTCTTCAACGAGTCTCAAACGATAATCACAACAAAATAATATAACACAGTACATACTTACACAAACTTGAAGTAAATATATACTCTGTTTTCCTAATAAAATATAGAATACCATGACGTATCAGCATAAACTGAAAAATGATGAAAGTTTCGTAATTTCCTCATTTTTGGTTCAATTTGCTACAGAGTTCACTTTTATATACATATTTTCGAAGATCGCCGTTTTCATGGCAATCTTAAAAACATATATTTTATTGCAAGTAAGTTGTCCATCAAAAAGGCATCTAAGTTATACCACCAGTGCTTTAGAAATGTGTGGCTCCGAGGGGGGTCGGGTAACAAAGCCGCCCCTTTTGGCCGCTGGGCCCCCACAGGTATAAGCGGTCCATACAATGTTATGATTTGGCGTCAGATCGGCAACAGACCTAGCGCCGCTGAATTATACTTGAACCATTTTTGTGCGTCTCATTTATTGTATATATTGCCGCATCAATACCAGAAACGTGTAACCCTATTTTAAGTTTAAATTGTGACGATAAAATTATTCTGTAGCAAGTTTTGTAATCCAGATAATTATTAATTTGAAAATAAGGTTAGCACTATAAGTAGGCTCAATGTTGAAAATTCATTGTAAAAACTGTCATCTCTTGCAAACATCATTTAAATGAGTTTAACTGCTTCTGGAGTCGAATATTACATATTATTATAACAGTCGAAACAACGTTATAGTTTGTAATAGATATGGGTGGCGAAATTGCCAAAAGCTTCATCTTTTCGTTGCATTGTTCCCAATTTGCAACTTAATTTTTACGGCTAAAACCGTCCAGATTGCAAAAATCCTCTGTTGGTATAACTTTTAATGCTGTTGATAAATCTGACATATATATATTCGGTAATTCAGTTTCGAGGTATAAAGTATTCAACAATATTGGCCCCAGGACTTCCATGGATTTACGACTGTGATAGTAGTTGCGTCTTACAGCATTTCATTATGTATGATAAACTTGGGGAAACGCATAATTAACCAACAGAACCTCGGATAGATATTGTTGATCGCTCAAAATATTCGTCTTGTTGCGAACTACAGCCTTTTGTGACTTATGTTCCTAGTGCCATGTATTGACCAATTTTACATTAAAAACCTCATTTTTTCGCAATTTTTGGCGTTATATAACAATTTGCTTATTTTTATTGTAAAATCCATTATATATAAAGTCTGAAACGGATCAGAGATATGGCTAATTTTATGGTCTGCATTGCATGTACTGATATAAATAAGCATATGCCCGCGCTGATATCTGCCCCGAGCCAAATAAAGGTACAACAGTCGATCTTCTGAAACCTAAATTTCGATTTTTTGGTTCTCACCGATAACTTATTTGTTTTACTTTTTAGCCTAAAATTGTTGGTCTATGTCTTGATTCTCATGTTTTCGAGAAACTGCATTTTGTGTCACTTTTTACATTATAACAACTAGACTAGCCTTACGTTTTAACACCAGGTAGTTTGGTGATTTCACCGCTTTTATACTTTTAGACATTCGAAACATAATGATCACCACATTAAGTTATTTATAGACTGTGGGACTTTAGTTCAGTAACTGTTCTTAAAATTTCGTTAATAACGTTTGGCTATCGTGGTCTGACAGGTATAAGAAAAAAATGGTTTACTTGTTTATAACGTCAAGCAGCTCATGAATTGACGTGTTGCTCAAATCACGGATTTCCATGATAAGCGCAAGATCATACCGCCTCAGTGTCTAAAAACAAAAAATGCTAGTAGTTTTAAAAACTCACTAAAAATCTCCTTGTCAATCTGCTGATGATCCTGTTTCTTCTTGTTCTGTTTACCTGCATATTTTACTGTCACACAATTATTTTGGTTTTTGTATAAACAATTTAGTGACGAGTTAGCCGTTTTTTGTATAACATTAATTTAATTGAATAAATACTAATCAGTTTTTATGAACTTTTTATTTTCACACACACAACGCTCAGTAAATGTAAATACACGTATTTGGTACTTAGTAGGTTTCGGTAGGCTTTATATTTAAAAAATTGTCATAAATTCTCAGTATGAAACCTTGATGTTTAACTATGGCACTGTACTACTTGTTTTACTGTTATATATTATATATTTCATTCTGTAAGAGAAGTTGGAAAAAGTCCTACAACAACATGTAAAATAAAATTTACTACAAGCATGTCTATGTGTGAAGGAAGTTGTTCGGCAAGAAAGTGGTTCTATCCTGTTCGGACAAGAGTCTCACCCGGCCACGGAAGCGTCTCACTCCACGCTGACCCTTCTTGGGGCATTTTGGCACTGAAATATTTTATTCGCTATCGGGCACTAAACGAGGCTCATTCGGGCCCTATGTAACTTATATGTGTATGTTTACATTATTTTCCGTTTAAGTATTTGTTTAAAATTATAAATGCTTTTTGGTAGACGTGTAAATACTGGGCGAGTGGTACAAAATTAAGAAATCAGTGATTCGATAATGATGTTGTTGTTTAGATTTTTACGATGAAGTCAACAATGCTTAAATTGCTCATTTACCAATGTTTGTATTACATTTTGAGGTAGTATTGAAGAAGGGCAACTAAACCACAAAACAGCATTCAACAAAAAAATTTAAAACTGCATATTTCTAGCATTACCATTCTACCAGCTATTAAGGGGAATTATCGCTCATCTAGCTACCAAAAAGTTATACCGCAAATTATAATGTCAGGAAAAAAAGAAAAAATCACAAATGAGGATTGAACCAATGTCCTTTTGTACCACTCGTCTATTTACACATATAGCCAAGTCCAGCTTAAAATTAACCCTTTCCCACATAAATTAATGTGCATTTTGTATTATGTTGCGCAAACTTTTGCTGAAGCGACGGATTAATCCTTGATAGTTTGGGTGCTAGTCTTGTACGTTATGAGCTACCACACCTAAGGACCTGTTGCTCGGTTCTTTGAGAAAACTCATCGGGTGAATAATAACGCATGTGCAAATGTACGCTCACGACAAACTCGATTATTGCATCGCAATATGGCGAATTGAGCGATAGTCTAAATTTAAATTAAAATCAATGCTATTAAAACAAAAACAGGAAGTTCCGGAGTGACAGTCATCCGTGCCCTAGTGAGAGTACGGTAGTGTTGTGAAATAGGTTGTGCTGGTGCGAAGTAGGTTCCGCAGTTTACTCATTTAAACGTGTGCTTTCAAACTCGTTTGAACTGTGTTACTACTGTGCGTGGAAAATCCTACAAGCACGGCAAGCGGTTCTGAAAAGTTTAACTGTTTCAAAGCGACATAAATGATTTCCAGCGACCAAAGTCTATCAGTGTGGCATGAAAGTCAATAATACCAGAGGTGGAAACGATCGTTTGGCCACCAGGTTATTTCGGGTCACTTCTGTGACCGATTTACCCTGACACAAGTACCCCAGACTGACTTCGAAATCGGAAGCACCCTCCTCTGCACTGTACTAAACACAAATCGAACAACGTCTGCTTGATATTCAAGTGTTTTCAGACTGACTACGTTTCTTGTACGACTGTGCAGATTTATCAATTATACATTGGCTGCTTTAGAAGCTGGCCTTGTCGCAGGGTTATTACGTAACCGGTTCACCGGGTCGTACCATGATCGAATCACTGGGTCACTATCATGTACGGGTCACCTGGTCGTAAAATGGGACCCGCTTCCATCACTGTTTCGTATCATATGAGTATAAATACAGAAAACCTTCCTCAGCGTATTCTTAAATAGCATTAAAATTGAACTGAACAAAAATAAGTAAAAATGTCAAAAAGAAAAAGATTGCGGCAACCAACTGGATATCCTCAGACTGGTTTTGACTGCATTAAATATGAGGAAATACGTCATTTTTGTACTAAATCCACAGCTTGACCGTATAGATAGACAGCCCAAAACAGTATTTCATGGCGCACATATATCAAACTAGTTGTGCCTTTTCATTTTTTGGGTAGGTCCAAGCCAAAGGTGTACCGCCGACTGTGCAGGATTGGGACGAAAAAAGCTTATATATGTGCAATAAAATCACCATTTGCTCGGTGGCAATGGGTGTATGTTTCAAAACCGAAAAATAAAGTGATATTTAGACCATCAGTATCACCAACAGTCAACTATGATCTACTCTGTTGCAGAATGTTAAACTGTTATACTTCTCTATATAATCGACAGCGGTACATCGGAGTCGTCTTTGGACCTTAAACGTTTTGGACGCCCAAACAGGGGGTCATAATCATAACTGCTCCGTCCATATTACAGGGACACCAAATTTGTACCACCACCGCCATGTTCACGGACCACAAAAATTACGACTCCAGCTATGTTCTTTCAGCACCAAATTCTGATGCCTGTCATGTTCTCGGACCACCAAATTCAGACATCCATCACGTTGCTAACCTCCAAATTCGGATCCCAGACATTTTTCTTGACGATTCAATTTAGATAATTTATAAAATAATTTTCGAACAGTGGTCTAAGAACATGGTAGGGGTATGGATTTGGTGGTTCAAGAACATTGGTGGGGTAACCGCATGTATGAAACGTCATACTGTGTCATAAACTTTGATTGAAGATAAGGCCGAACACGACTGCAACGCGTCGCTGTCGATTATATTCGATTTTATAGAAAAGCTAAAGAGCGTCACGCCTTTCAACAGATACGATTATTATCGGATCTTGGTTTCACACATTTGCCTAGAACATGGCCAAATATAATAATAGGCACTTCTAGAGAACAATATATTTTGTGCAAAATATTATTATGAGTTAGCCATTCTTTTCTGTAAAGGCTGTGTTATTGGTCCAAATATTGCGTATTTTCCTGAATTTAGTGTATTAACGATCCAACGATTGTTGGAAATTCAAAACATTGTAAGAGAGCATAAAACACGTTGAAGTTGGGATCATTTGTTGTGATACTATGGACTTAAACTATTTACCATATAGCGCTATATAAAATTGAAAATTTAATCGAGGATTTAATACTGTAGCTAAAATGCAATAAAAGTCGAGATCTGTTGTGCTTGTGAAACTTAAGTTGTATAGACTTTATGCCTTTTGAAGCCTTTATATTTGTGTATTTTAGGTATTTATTTGAAAAACAAGTTTATTTTACCATATTGTCATACATGATCAAAGTGCAAGGTCGGGGCGGGGAGTTATCCGATTCCTCTATGATCTTTCAACCTCCCATATGGGTCAGCCGGTCGGTGGGCGAGGATTGCGGCGCCTTCGGGGCCTATGGGTCCAACTGCTGCAGTACCGCTATGTGGGGGGCGTGGGTTGTACAACCTGTTAGGGATATCGGCGAATTTGCGGCTAGGTAGACAGGGTCCGAGCTTCAGGGGAGTAATCCCTATCCCTGTGAGCATGTCTCGGTAGAGTATTGCAGGCTTAAGAAAATCTTGGATTTAGCCACAGTAGAGACAATTTAGCACATGGTTATTTATACCATTTATATGACTAAGATTTTTTGATTATTTCGCCATCGTCACTTGTTTTTTCGACGTAGTACTCTTCTGGAATTGTATATTGCTAAATGCATTCCACTAATCCTTACAATATCATGTTCGGTTGACACATTGCACGTGATTGGTCACATTAGGGTACTATTCTTCACCAATATTTTTGATCCAGATGTGTTTATAGTTTATTAATACTTGGGTATTAGAAAACTAGCTGTCATTTGAACGTTGGCTTCGACCTAGCTACCAGTTTCCCGAGAGAGTTGCTCTGCTGTGTTTTAAAAATGTCATATTTATGGAAATCAGGATATTTTTTTGGAAATGACAGAAAAACATCAATAAAAGGTGCAGCAGTGCTTAGGCTAAACGACGGTATTTATTAAATATTCTATCGTATTGAAATGAATATTTCCGAATAGTATTTCTGTCTCTTTTAGCTCCAAAAAACAATGTCTAATTTTAATAAATGGCAAAACATACCTGCCTCGCTATTTCTGCATTTTTAATATTTTCAACTCCTGATGCTTACTCAGTGGATATTCCGTCTTTATATATGCTGATTATAGTTATACACATATATATTCACATTTCCATCACTAAATTATATACTTATATAAATTTGCGCCAGAGTACAAATTTCGTATAGCAGCCTTCGTTCCATAAGAGCGAGGTGGCCTTTCCAGAACCCCTGCACCGCATAATCCTGGGCAAGAGCCTAAGGTCATGTTGTTCCAGGGTACCCACTTGTAAAGATAACTAGGCGCTTGCTACGATTATAATCAGAGTTTCCAGATTCCATTTTGGAACTGGCAATCATTGAATCAGTTACTTTGGTTTGGGCATCTCTGGCTGCTTATGACAAGAAACGGGGCATCAACATCAACATCTCAGGACAAGCTTTTGGACTTTTAATACATAAATTTAATGAATTAAAGGCATTAGTATTTTAACTTTAATCTTACTTTTTTGAGCACTTCAACAACATTAGGTTTGGCCATTTTTGTTCGACCAAACACTTGAATGTTGAATGATCCAATGTCCAGTTCAGCATTGGAAAACCCGAAACATGCTAATGAAAGCACAACCGCCGACAACTGTACGAAATTGTTCATATTAGATTTGAAGAAGTTATGTTTCACGCATATGCCTATTACGTAACCAATAGCTGAAATTCCGGTTCTACCAAAATTTAATTCTGGATCAAGTTACATATATATTCAGCGGTATATAGCATACGCATATATTATATAATCGCACAGATGGTGTATGAGACGCAATCAACTTTAATATAGTGTCGAAATCTGCGTGATGTTTTTACTGATGGTGTCTAGGATACACGAAAGACGCCATACACAAAGACATTACATAAGGTGTGTAAAGAACAGTATGGTGTATTTGACGCCATACAACTTTTTAGAAAAATTTATGGTTTAATCTATACCATAACATTACCCTCACTACAGTACCTATGTATACTATCTTATAATATCATTGGAAACAGCATGGTGTCCAAGACACCATATAATGGACGATGGCAGAGACACCAAGGGTGGACAAAACTTTCACATAAGGCCTTTTTATAACGTAAACGATGCATTATTACGAGGACTGGCCTGGCTAACGTTGCACAGTACATAGCTATCATTTTTATATGAATGAACATTCCAATACTGTTCCAAATGTTGATTTCAGGCAATTTAACAAAATGTTTGAATAAGATAGTTAACTCCACGTTCTTTGCGAAACATTCAGTATTTATGTGTGACATTGTGTATAAATTTATCCCATCATATTGTTTTAAGCCTCAAGATTTCAGAAGATTGTTAATTTCAGCAAATTTTAGATTATTTGGACTCTTGCAATGAACCATATGAACCATTAACGATATTATGCGTTTCCTATTATATTTTATAAAACAAAATGAGACAACCGAATAGCAAGAATTGCACTGTTCATAAGGAAACTAGAAGTCAATTTATTGTTTTAGCGTTTTATATAATATGTATCACACGTTGGGTATCATATGACTTTCTATGTATCTCTTTCTGTCTTAATCTGATTTATTTATAAAAGTTGACAGACTGCTGTCTGAAAAAATTTTACATTTGTTTTGCACATACTGTTGGCAATACAGTGATGGGGCAACGATCAGCTATTTCAAAAGTATGTAAAAGAAGAATATGACGCTAGCTGTGCAATATAATACCTATAACAAAACTTTGAGTAGAACATATTTGATGTTGTAGCGAAAATATTAAAGTGAAAAGATTAAATAAGATCAGCTGTAGGGAAGTAAGTTTTGGGTAAAAATCATGGAGAGAGCTTGACTTTTGTTTATCTTAACGGAAAGATGTCACAGCAACTTTTAATGTTAAGGCGGTTACCTCTACCGCAATATTTTAGGCGGCTCTCTATGACGAAATTATTGTTGCCTTCCAAGAGTTCGCCATATTTATGCGGATCACTTAAATGTGGAAGCGGTATCGGGCTGAGGATCAACGCAAGGATATTCAAGCTATAACGTAGCCATCAAATCACTCGACTATACACAAACAGCTTGAACTGGAACTAATTGCTTATCCTGAATAGTTTTGTAATGTAATAGAATATAATATAATACAATATGTTACGTATGTTACATGACTTATAATAATGCATACAATTATATCACGAACGTTACACATATAATACATGCCTTAAACTATATTTCTTACTTTTGAGACCAATTTATAAAGTGGTTACTTGGCATAGTGGTATTTCCCCACAATCTTGCATCACAAGTTGAATGTATTTTGAAGGACGCTTCAGCGACAACATCTGTGACTAAAAATTGGATCCCACTAAAATAAGTAAATGATAGATTGAAGATATGTAGCTGGGACCTAGTGGTCACATCCGAAGCATTCTTAACAGACCACGACAAATAATGGACAGTATGACAAAAGTTAAAAACGAAGTCACGCCTGACGTCTGTGAAAAAAGATACCCATTTTTGGGTTTATGTTGTTATAGCTGTTGAATGCTAATATATGCGAACTGTAGATAAAGATTATTCAAATATCATTGTATAAAAGAAAGCAAATCAGTTTGTCTTCTTAAACGACTACTAGAAAGAAACGTCAGTTCTAATTCCAGTCCAAAAATTTTGGGTTTAAAATAACGCAAATTATCATAAAGATGTAATATTTACTCAGCTATATAAACATCAAAATCTATTGAATCATTTTTGTGTCACAAAGACATGCATAGTATCGTGAATTATAATATAGCCTACGTTGCTATTTGGATTTTTCTTCGCTGGGTCTGACAGTGACGTGCGTTTCACGTTTTTATTTATTGCGCCACATGAATTAGTATTAGGCGTAGCTTTTTCCTAATTGTAGAAATATCAAGCCTGTAGAAGTATTTTTCAGTTACAGAGCTTACATATAGTACTGCAAATTATAGTAGCATTTTATAATTCAAGTTCCTCCATTAATTTATGTTCTTTGATTACGACAACGATATTTTTTGGATCATGTCACATTTCCACTGCGGTTATCGTGTAAAGTTTTGTCCCGCTAAAGCTAACACGAGGCCTTAAATGCTTAAGCGAAAGATCAGTCTAAGCCCAGCCAGGGCTCGCAATTGAACTTTAACCACAACCTATTTGTGGTACGGCGCCCACTACTTTAAGTAGAAAAACCTGACGTAATCGAATTTTTGACAGCAATATTATATAACATGAAAGTGTCACGTTATTAATTTATTCAAAGTTCAGCTTAGGTTAGCTTACTCAGTTCCAGGTTTCGCCATCATCCAGTTATTAAGTTCTACCACAAAACAATACGTGCAAAAAGCGTCACTGTTGGGATCAACCAAGAAAAGTTAATGGAGCAACGTCAACTATAACTCGAGTTGCTATACAAATGACACAAAATTCTTCAAAGGAGTAGACGTTTATTGAAAATTAGTCAAGATTCAGCTGCTTTAACGTCACTTTACAGTATTATTATTCTTCTATAGCCCAAGTAACCCTGAGGATCGTTACGTTATAACATTAGAAAAAATAGCAGCTTCACTTGAACCGGAAAAATATGGATGATTCCAAGTTTTTATCGTATATCCAAACGGAGCAACTTGACGTGAGCGCTATGAAAAAAATTAACGTTTAATTGTGAGCTCCTGTTAAAAGTTTAGGCTTAGAGTGGCAAAAGTTTATGTGACCACAGCGGGGACTTGGCATGATCCAAAATTTTGGTATAGCATTCATTCCGGTTATTGTTATAAAACCAAAAATATTTTTCTAATTATTTCCTTTTATATATAACTAATCATAAAAGCCACGAAGTTTCAAAAATGGGTAACCGCTAATAATTGATGCTTTAAAATTACCATTTAAACATGATTCTGTGGACCCATGCCAAATTTTTCCCCAGGACGTTTTATTGCTTGGAAAAAGAACAGCTTAGTGCACGGGGTTTGTGGTGCAGTCCCCGACTTAGCTTTATAGTCTTATTATAGGGTCATATAAACACCATAGCTTAGTATAAGATATAATGCGTAGGGTGGACATTAGGGTCGAGTGTCAACACCGTAATTATCGGTCAAGCAAAATTTACTCCCCCAAACTGCGCACCTGTACCACTCCGCAGCTACACGTGCCACGCGCCAAAGACCCGCGGAAAATTTAAAGAAAACTAACCAAAAATAGGGTGGAAATTGGCAAAAATTGTGGTAAATTTGGCAAAAAGTTGGGGAAATTAGAAAAATTTATCGCAAATTTGCAAAAATTGGGGAAAATTTGAACAAAATCGGGAAAAATTATAAGTTCCTAAAAATTTCAACAACTTACTCCTCTGGCCTACTGGAGGACCTACCACGCCGACTACCTACCACCTCCACCCAAGCCGTCAGTTTTTTGAAACTTATACTTTAATCGTATAAAGCTCATATGAAAACTTAACTTAAATATGACTCGGGCTCATAACTGCTAAAATTAATGTGTTTTCAGTTATACCCCCAGATCGGAAATAGTCAATTTTGTTAGTTACAACTAAAATTTTGGTACCATCTGACACAGCTCGGTAAGGTGGTTCAGAAAATATCTATTTTGTCCGTGTTAGACAATTTTTTGACAATTTTGGGTTACTCTTGGTATCCAAAAGTTTTGAAGAATTTTTTCTGTCAAATGTATAATTTTATATATCATACGAACCGCATTAACTAGCTGCTATTTCTTCAGCTGAATCGGTTCGTAGGATAACGACTAAAATTAGCTGAATTGATTCGTGAGTTAATGACTCATGCTTAGGTAATGCTAAAGTTAACATATATAACAATTCAGCTAGCCATGCTCTGTTAAAATTACTATTTTCGGACTGGAAGTTGTAACAGAGAGGACCCTAAATTTTCCCTAGACGGCACGCGCCTTGCTGGAAGTCGTTTGGAAGGAAAGTGGCTTGTAGAGCTTTAGGAATGTCGGTAAAAATAATCCGACTGGTTTTACTCTTACGGGACGTAGAAATGACTCAGTCTAACACAAAACAGTGAGAATAAATAAAAAAATTATTAATAGCTCGCCGAAGTTATATCATGGGCCCAAAATTCAAAGTACCGCACTAATCCAAATAATAACGCAATATTTAAACAAATTTATATACAGTATAAAGTTTTGTGTTTGGAATAATCTTGTTCCACTTTTGTAAATGGCAGGGCAGCGTATTCTCAAAATTTTTACTTTAATATTATTTCAAATTGAAATGACTTCAATTTGAAAAGAAACCAAAAGGGCAAAATAAAAGACAAATGAGCTTTGTACTAACCACCGAAATATATGATATAGGAGCTGTTGGGACTGTCCGCGACTCATCTTAAAGCTCCAGCAACAGCCAGGACATAGCCAACAATAGTAGCAGGTAAAAGCGGGAATTTACATTTATATTAGTCACAGTAGTAGGGTACTGATTATGCTTTATCTCCATAACGCTGTTGCCTTAATACAAAATCTGCATTTTCCGCAATTTAGTGCATTACGGCACAATGCTAAGTTGGAAAAAACTAACATGATGTAAACTCAACAAACATTCCAACCCCCTAACGATATACCTAAATCTTTTAAAATAAGTGTTCCAACGGAGCTATGGAAGTCTTTTTAAATCCAACTGTCCAGTCGAAAAATTCTGACGTGATAACACGTTGTCGTTATAAAATTGGTCCTGAATAGGCAGAATAATGATTTGTATTTAATACGAAAATAAAACGGGTATGTAAACAGTTGCAGATACCCTCCATTCGGCGCAGCAAACTTGTGATTTCTACGTCCACCGCTACTAAGGTCAAAAATTTGAAAATTTAAAAAATATATATGTTGTACATTAATATCGTTTAACAATACATTTTCGGCGAAAGTTGCCGTCTGCGCTGCAGATATTTTATAAGCTCGCTCAGTGGTTATATATTGTGGCAACAGCATCAGCATCTAACACAAATTTGACATTATTGGACGTAGCGCATACGAAAAAGAGTTTGGTGAGTACGCTGACCAAAATGCTCGCACATATTGCCAACAATTGCTACTTAGAGGCAGAAAAAGTGCTATTGACGGAAAAAAGTATTCTTTATACAAAAAATGCGAGTACCTACTTTTCTTAGTGCACAAACGCTTTCCGAACGCGCGCTAGTTACAGAAGCATATGGGTCATTTCGCGAAACCATGTCATTTAGTCGGGGTGGGAGCTACATCGACATTTTTGGCCCATAGCACCAATCTTTTGGTAATATCCTAGTTATTTACTGCCTGCCATATCCAAGAATATTAATTTTTATAGTACAGCGATGAACAAAATTCATCAGGTTAAGTGTTAGCAACACTTTAGATTCTTACCAGCAACAAATGAAGAAGTATATTACGAAAATTTTAATTCGTATCGTAGGTAAGAGAAGCTTTTTAATATCGGAAATAATGAGCAGATATGTCTGTTGCGTGTCGGAAATTCGTTGGGACGTGTGCCGGATTGCCCAAAATTTCACGAGCCAGCCGGCGACCCGCCGGTTGACTTTAAAACCAGCACGTATCAAACATTAATCACGAAGTGTGCGCAGTTATTAGGATAACATGAAGCAAAATCTGATATTTCAAAAATAAGAATACCGCTAAAAGTGCTTTAGGGGAACTTTCCAACTGCACATTACCATCATAAGGCCACCACAAGTAAAAGTATCGCACAGGAACAAAAAAGTTGAATGTAATAGTGTAATACATACCAACAAAAATACAAAAGACTACCTGCTGAGGCAAACATCTGACCAACTTACTCGCATTTATTTTTTACTTGTCAAAAAGTGCAAATATTGATTGATGAATACAATTTTGTGTCGTGCTTTTTTGTCGAAATGATAATAACTTGTTAATTATCGTCGGAAGACGAATACGCAAGCCGTTAAATACAAAATTATTGTAAAAATTGGGAAATATATAGTTTATTACGACCATATCATAAGTAGTCACAATTTTTACTAAAAGCTAACAATTATACTTTTTATCGGACGTTGTAAAGGATACAAGGCTTTTCCTAAGTTGAAAAATTCAAACTATATAATTTGTTTCAAATTTGTATCAAAATCAGACTAAATTACTGCAGTGAGCTAGTGAGCATAAAATTTTTGGACTTTTAGTAAAAATAAGCTGAATTTTTTTTACTTACCTGAAATAGCCAAAATCAAAAAGTCTACAATTTGTGTGGATTTTGTGAGAATTTAGGTAGGATATTATAGGAGCAGAGCAAACACAAAGCTACGTGCACAACTATATTTTATTACGCGTCGAGTAAAAAAATTGCGATGTTTACATCAACTTGGTGAACAGTTATACGACAACCCATCGACAAAACTCTCTTGTCGCAGTTATGCGCTATTCCGCGTCATTTCAATAATTGACATTTTCCGGATCAAAGAAAAGGGTTCACTTTAATTAGTAATGTCCATTACGTCTACGACTTAAATCTATCAACACTTGTACTTGATAGTTTAACGCTATTTCTGTTCTCTAATTTTATTTTGCTTCATTTTTACATCACGCAAACCGTCTACAAGTTAATCATCAAGTATTTTCATTAGCTAATCATATTAGCAACTACGAAATACCTAAAGCCGGTTGCAATTGGTGGTAATATATATAGTATATGAATTTTGTGCGTAATTTACACAAGTTTACTTAAGTCTGAGTGTAGTGACAAGCGTAGCGAAGAATCCTCACTGGCCATAGTTTGTAGATTTCGATGATGCCTGTTTTTGGCTTTTCAGGGTAACACGCATAACTAAACTTTGGCTGGGCTGATTGATCAGCGCGATATATCATTCGAAAGCTTAAAATTGCAATTTGTGTCCTTTATTTTTAGAAATTAGAGTCCTTATTTGAGACGCGAAAACGGATTTTTAAATTGTTCCCGAAAAAGTGGGCGACATAGGCATGCGTCAGGTCAAAAAGTGGTCGGACAAAACATGTCTGTTATGGATTGTGTCTCGACGGGTAGTGCAGATATCTGAACCAAATTAGGCTCATTTTGTAGAGCAGAAAACTTATAAGACAGACTATTTTGATTATAAGACAATCATTTGCTAACTACATATTTTAGGATGCAGAGGTCGAGTCAAAGCGGCTTCTAAATGCGTCTACGAAACTAGAATACACGGAAACAGCCATATCTACGCAACTGCTCAAGCTATATGTGATATCGTTATCACTTTCTACAGCAATTCACCGTCTGCTCAACTGCAGATTGTGTGTTGCTACTGTAATTATATACACTACAGGCTTGGGACAAAGTTTTTTAGTGGGCCCACAAGATAAAAAATACACGAAATCGCCAATGTTCCGCAACCGCTGGAGCTATATGGCTGTTTATTGGGCTCATTTTGTATAGCTGTCCGCCTCTACATAGCTGCAGTTGGTATCCTGCTATTGTCATCATTTACTGTGCGGGAATCGGTCAGAATTGAGTTTTCAATGAGTCCTTGAGACTCAAAATACAGATTAGGACGATTTTTTGCTTATACAGGTTCCGCAACTTCTGAATATCAAATACTTTTAGATGTGAGGTCTTTGTAGTAATCGCCACATTTGCACTGAGAAAACAATGATATACCCTTTAAATATAAAATGAAAGTAAGCATGCGTTGGCGCACGCCCCAACGAGACTAAATGTCGCCTAGTGGGAAAATTTCATTTACGGTGCCATATGGATGTGAAGCAAGCATCTGTCAAAAAGTAGCCCGAACAAATCAAGATGTGACAAGAAATCTGGTGATCTAATGTCCCCCTCTCCACGATGGCGCATCAGGCGCCAAACAAATATGTGTCGCGGAAGGCGCCGTATGCACTCTACCCGATGGCCTGCAGCCAGCCGGTTTATCAATCGTGGGAAACTGAAGGTCTATTCCCCTGAGGACCCGGCTATTCCAGTTGGAATTCGGACCTCGGTCCATATATTATTCAAGTATAGTAACATTTTTGTTAGGAATCTGTAGTTTTAAATAAAAATTTTTTCGTTAATTATTCCGGAGTGATACATTTAATTTTCCATGAGCAGATAATATGGATTGTGACAGTTTAATATCGAAGTTATATCCTGAACGAATTTAGCTCGCGGGTCACGTTTCAAACGGATCATGAGCTATAAGACTGCGGGTTACGAGCCAAGATTCTTGACGTGTTTTCACGCGTGAATCGCTCAGTACGTAGTTGAAGATTAATGTTTCAAAATACATGCGTTCTTAATCTATTTTTAGTGCTTATGTTTAAAGATAACAACGCGGGTGTACCATATGGTCGTTCAGTTTTTAATTGATGTACCAAAAATAGTTGTTTTACGACTTTCAGTTATTATTCGGTGTCATAACAGCACACCAAAATAACATTTCTATGTAATGCGCAAACTACGATAAGGTGTGTGCACAGATATCGTAAAACTAAAAATGAATTCAATTCCGGTCCTCGATTTAAAATGAGTTAGCTTAAAATCCTGAAATGAATTTCACTCGTTTTAAAACGACTCGTTTTAAAGCGACTTTTTGCGGGAATTTAAAGCACGTTTTATGTTGAAGACGTACTGCTATTGCTAATCTGATTGATGTGAACGGTTAACTTTAACCTCGCTAAGCTGATAGTATGATAGTGGCAGATCGACTAAAATTCATTTCACGTAAGTGCAATCAAATCGAGTGAAATTAATTCCACAAATTTGAAATTAAAATCAGGTTCGTTTATGAAAACTGAATCAAATCGGGTCGATCAGAATCTACTAAAAATAAAAATGATTTCAAAACGAGTAATGGAATTGATTTCAGCTGTCATTTTACCACATCGCTGCACACATCTTATTGTAGTTCCTTCAGCATAGCAGAGAGCTGCAGAATAGCAGACGTATGTTCAAAGATTTGTATGACCGGCTGTGACGAGTTTTGGACATCATTGTTTTGCTGATGGTATTTTAAGATAGCAAACATAGATAGTGTAGTGTTGGTAATAGTATAGTGTAGACTACACCATAAAATTTATAAAAACTTATATAGTGTCAACTATTCCATGCTGTTATTTACGCACCTTATATAATGTGTTTGTGGATGGTGTCCTTGATACCGGCTGTAATAAACAATAGGTAGTTTCAGACACTATATATAGATAGTTGATGGCGTCTTATGTACCATCTATTTCATTACATAGTGTAGGTGTATACACGGTATACCATTAGATGGTGTGGTCTAGATCATTTGTGACAAAAGTTCCATATGGGGCCCCTATATATTAACGTAAATGCCTCAAACAAGAGCTAGCCGTGCATTGAAGCATGTTTATGCACGGGTTCATCACATGCCATGTATAACAAATAATATTAAAACATTCTGCACGCTCATTGGATATATAAACTTGATTATTATTATAAAATCAGTATCACATAATAAAGCAAATATCGGTAGTTGTATAGTCATATTGAAACTGGATAGCGGAAGATGAGGAAAAGTAGTTTGCTGTAGCCAATTCTAACACCATGAAACTATAACGAGCGCTCGAAGATCTGTTCGGATTTTAATTGCCAAGCTTTGACACGGATGCCGATGTCAAATTGCTCTATTTTACTCAGGAGGAACCTGGTTACTACAAACAAGGAGTACCCTTCTCAAGTTCATTCTGACTAAGACTGCGATCTTGCATCACGACGTTGCCAATGTCAAATTGCTCCATTTTACTCAGGGGCAACCTGGTTACTACAAATGAGAAGTATCCTTCCCATGTTCATTATGACTGAGACTACGATCTGGCATTACGACACGTGAATATACTTACGTTGCTTGATACACCTAATTCAGGCTCATACTGTATGCTCAAAATGGCAGCGACGTTTGTGATCTTCCAGATGGGATTTTTGTTAGAACTGTAGAACAGCGCAATACTGCTGTAAACAACACTTTGTGTAATAAGAATAGTTTCCCATATATATATAAACATAATAAGAACGTGGTGAGGCAGGCTTCCTGAGGATGATAGATACTGCGCAATGTTGTTCAATTTAGCCATGAAATTATGATTGCACAACGCCATCTTGTGTGGGGAAACCCCAATTTCAAGGCACACAGCATCGACCAGGCTTCCGAGCTGGTACAGTCCAAATACGGTGAAATTCGCTTGGCAAGCCCGGACAATGCTACACTCATACAAAAGCCATTAAACACATTTTTGGATGTAAAGCCTAGTAGTAACTATATAATAATTAAGACAATCTAAATTCTGGGCCCTTCGAAGTGACACCCTAATGCTACCGGGTAGTACTACCTTGTTGAACATCAAATTATATTAACCAGATGAGATAACTGCGGGTATATTAAACTAATTACGAGATTAAATTGTGAAATCGGGCACAGGTAATAGGGCTTTTTGGTACGAAAACATACTTTTTCAAAACTCAAATATAACATATAAACGCTATTTTATAATGAGGATCCACACTGCTGAAAAATAAAAGTAAAAATCTGCTTCGTTGGTTTACATTAACCTAAAGGGTAGGCACAGATCGGAAACATGTAATATCCGAGCAATCCTTATCCCTACGTCGCAAAAGCTCATTTTTAAATTAAAAGCGTTATATAATTTTTCCTGGTCGGTTCTGGACCATAAGGGAGTACTGCTTCAGGTTAGTTTCTGGAGTAAAGCCCAATTGAAGTTGCCTGCCTGTCCCCTGTACTTCTTGTTGCTGGTCTTTGGCTTATTTTTAGTACTCTTGCAATTAGGCAATAACAATTAGCTAATATATATTATATATATAGATGCATGCAAACCCAGAACATAATTGTCTTGTATTACACCCCCAAACTGCAACCATAATAATAATCATACAAACTCTATCCGTTAACAAGTATGTACGTAGGTTAGCAGCCATACATTAAAATTTGGAAGTGAGACAGGAAAATAAAAAGACCGCCCTGTCCGGTTACCCATCCGCCCTACCCGACTTCCAACCCTGCCTATAATAATGGGGTGATTCTGCATCATATTGACAATTATTATAATATTGATACTTTTAGCGCGACATCTTCGTTTAACGCCGTTTTGATCTCTGATAGCAGAAAATGATTTAAGGCATAACCAACATCAATTAAAGTAAACCTTTAAAACTAAATGAAGACATCTAATTGTCGCTGATTTCGTGTTCGGACTAGATATTAAAACTAACGTTTATTTAGTAATTGCGGCGATGACATATCGCTTGAAGCTAAAAAATAAGTTGTTGAAATTAATTCTAACGTAATTTGAGACATATTTTAATAAGATAAACGAACAATATTTGAGATTTCCGTCGTTGTGTTGCTTCAACAATACGCCACAGTTTCTATATGCAGCTACGGTTCTATCGAACCGTAGACGTCGCGCATTCGTAGAAAAATATACTGCATCTTCGTTTCCGTTTTGCTTTAACAACTACGCTGAACCATTCTGAATTTCTGCAGCTATGTTCTATCCAATGCGCCGATATCATTTTGCATTCAGAGCCAGTGTCTAAGCTCAGCGATAGGTCTTAAACGATCGCACATATTTCACATCTCGGTTACGTTTGATTTAGCAAATATGTACACTGAACGATTTGTATATATATAATAATTTCATTCACGTTGGTTTTCGCTTCCTATCTGACGAATGTTGTTGTTGTTGATGATTATGTTGTCCACGCTGTTTAAACGGTGATCCAGTGGGCTTTTCAAGCAGTGGTTCTGAAAGCATTGAGCTTGTGCTATCGATCACAAGACTATAACGACTGTCGCTGTTGCTCTTTGAAGGAGCACCAATTATAGATGAAAACTCGACTCTACTCAAAGAAGTATGTTCAACGTGGTCTGCTGCTGAGGGTCTTGTGGCTGTGATCGATGCTGTTGGTTCGTCTGTTTTTCTAACAGGAGGTGGTGTCCTTACAACTGCTATATTGAGTGATGTTGATTTCGGATTTAGTAACGTTCCACCGTCTACTAGTGTCGGCGGCATCAAAAGTGCCGCTGTCATCATAGTAGTTGTAACCGGTAGCAATAAGTGGTTCGGTTAGGGTGTGCTTCAGAGAAAAAATTCGAAAGTTAAGATAAAACTATCTTTGCTTCCGTGAAGGGTACTAAAATGAAGTGAAAACCCTCAATTTGACCTCTGGCCCCGAACCATGTGGCGTCATACCCCCATACCCATGGGTCACAACGCAAAACCAGCATCAGCATTGAGTTTCCGATGCCCGAAAACCCCCAGGTAAAACTTATCAGCCACTGAAGATGCCAGAACAAATTTTGGGTCGAGGAACCATCGGGGCGCCATACCCCGGTACCTTAAACCCCATAAATCCAGAACCGGAGCCTTAATCGTAAAACAAAAAAAGAGGCATCGGTATTTATCATTTTACTATGAAATAAAACAATCCAGAGAAAAAATTCGAAAGCTAAAAGATAAAAATAACCTTGCTCCGGTAAAGTGTACTAAAATGGGGTAAAAACCCTTAACTTCTGACCCCGAACCATGGGGCGTCATACCCCCATACCCATGGGTCACACAGAGAAAACCAACATCGGCAATGAGTTTCCCATGCCCGAAAATCCCCAGCTAAACTTATCAGCCATCCAAAACGAAAAATTTTCAAATTTTGGGTCGAGGAACCATTGGGGCGCCATACCCCCGTACCTCATACACCGTAAATCCAGAACCGAAGCCTTAATCGAAAAAAGAGGCATCGGCATTTATCATTTTACTATGAAACAAAACCATCCAGAGAAACAAACCGGAATGTTGAGATAAAAATAACCTTGCTTCCGTGAAGTGTACTAAAATGGGAAAACCCCCCATATTTTGAACCTGACCCCGGAATCATACCCCAAATCAAAAAACGCTCGGGGATGTAGGTAAATCGACAATGCCAGTTTGAATGGACCCAAGGTCATGAAAATCGGTTAAGCCGTTCCCGAGTTATGGCCAATCATACACACAGACGGAATTTAAAAGATTTCACCCATGCAACACACAATCTCCCCTACGTTCTGACAAACTGATAATTTTTACATAATTTAGTCGAGGTTTTAACTTCAGAACCTCGAAAACATTGTCATTTTTGTGACACCTCGAAGCGTTTTGTCTGGAAGAGGCAAGAAAATTTGTCACGAGGCACTGAATCATGGGCCCAAAATTTTGGCAAGGGTTACGAACCAGACAACACCAATTTTTTACAAGGAAAAGCAGAAAAATGCCAGCGTTTTGTTACTCCCCAATTTAAAGAAGACAGAAGAAGAATATATGACACTACTCGATGCTAGAAATTATGTGGTAGTTTAACATTCCATAGTCCCATGTTTGCTTGCGTTTACAAGCAGTTCGGTCAAAAATAAGAGTGCAATCGAAAAGGCAATCGATCGAAACTTTTGTAAATTTAAGATTATTTTAATATAGCACTAGAATTGAAATCAATCGAAATGTTGTTTAATCGAAATCGATCAAAATTTCATTCAATCGAGATAGATATTCGCTATTGATCGAAATTTCGACGATTATTTTAAACTTAAAATGTGGACGTGACTCTGAATGGTAACGTCAAACTGTCGTTCGCCACGAAATTCGCAACGGTACAAGGTAACGTAGTTCGGCAGAATGGTTATGATTACAATATCCCGCCATATACATTAAAATTTAAGCTCGTTAAAATAACATTTGTCATCATTAAAATCATACTTGAAGTTTACCGAAATACCTGTTAGTCGTTCGCCATGAAATTCGCAACGGTACAAGGTAACGTAGTTCGGCAGAATGGTTATGATTACAATATCCCGCCATATACATTAAAATTTAAGCTCGTTAAAATAACATTTGTCATCATAAAAATCATACTTGAAGTTTACTGAAATACCTGTTAGTCATGGCTACGTCTTCAATCCAACGTGGTTTGAATATTCCAAGGTACAAAAATTAACAGTCAAGCTATATATTTATATATTGACGACAGATAATTTAACACCATTTAAATTTTTAGTGAAAATGATACCCCACAAGAACAACCCTGATCAGCATTCGGATTTGACGTGATATAAAACCCGGACTTAATAAGTTCAGAAGCATAGTCCAAAGTTGAGCCTTTAATCAATTCTAGGGAAACTTTGTCGACAACTACTTTCACGGTACTGTCCTTGCCACAAGGTTCGAAGATCACATCCTCCGTGTCAGCACCACTGCCGGTATTATTCCCGTTCACTTGTGTTGTAAGGTCGAATTTGTATTCGAATCCCGAACACCTATAATGTCACAGATAATGACACCACAGCTAACGAAAACGCGGGCAAAAATAAGTGCAATCGAATACGATCGGAATCGTACCCCTTCGAAATTTCTTTTAATCGCAATCGATCGAAATTTCGTTTAATCTACAATAATCGAAATTTTATAATTTTTAAGTATATCTAAATATGTCAAAATCGAAAACGATCTGACTTTCGTTTAATCGAAATCGATCGACATTTCGCACCATTATTTTGCGCTTATTTCTGGCTGTGACTGTAATAAGTTATCCCCAGTAACCTTGCGCCGTGGCGATGTAATTCAATAAATACATTACTGTTTATGAAAATATAGTTTAGGCATAACTTTGTTGACAACTATTTTACAGTTACTTTTACTGCTACAAGGGACAAAACCCATTATGCACCTACTTCTAATCTGGCTCGTTGGGTTCGTTATTGCTTAAACAGCCATGGTCTAAATATACCAAAGTGTTACGTACATCGGCGTCAGTTTTCCGTGTTTGGGCAAGATATCATAGCAGCAGCGCAATTTAAAGGTATCATAATATGTGAAATCAGACAAAATCACCATGTTAAAGCCTAGCTGCTGATTTTTCGGACAGTAAAATCCTACCTAAACCATTAGGATTCTGGGGTTATGCATGTATATCCTGCTGTGTATTTTGTACAAGAAAAATGAAAAAAACAAGTTAAAAATTACTTAGATGGGAATTGGAAAAAGCAACCCCAACAAACAAACTCTGAACCCCTTTACCGTTTACTGTTCAAGTATTCGCTCAAACACTTTCACATTTCACACAATAAGATATATGGAAAATAAGCAAGCTGATGAACCCCCTTCGGGCCTACTGTTCAATGTATTCGCTCATTATCATAAATCTGTTTATAATTACAAAAATATTAAAAACAGGATGACCAATTAAACTTCTGTACGCCTCACTTGAATTTTTATTCAGTCGCTAAAATAATAGAAACAAGTGTTTGAGGCACCCCTCATTAATGAGTACGAGTGCACACTGTTATAAAATCAAGCATCTACACAAACTGCATATAAAATTTCATTTTCAAAGGCCGATAAGACATTAAGGAAGGGTTCGCCAACCCCAAGATTTAAACTGCAGCCAAACTAACGAAAGCAATATGACTCGTTACTGCATTTGTTTTGTGTATGAATAACAAAGGTCCAAAAAAGATATTCACGATGCTTGGCTTACAGGATTAATATAAACTAAATTATTAAAATGCATATTTTAAATAAACACCGTTAAATTTATGTACTAAAAACACGTTTGTATGTGAACTCGTCTGAAAAATTAGCATTATGTGCTGTACATTTTTGGCCTAGAAATCTTCAAGCGAACAAGAATCCATTGTAAAAGTACCTGTATTCAAAACCGTAAAATTGCGTTATGGGTGTGGAATGTGTAATTGTATTAATACAGATTTGCCGCTGAACTTTCTGTTATCCGTTCAATCGATGTTAATAAAACCGTACTATCCGTCAGGAACATTGTTAAAATTATTGCGTGCAATATTTCTAAGCAGTATTTTTAGTTTTGGGGTGACATCGATTTAAAATGATGCATATGTAAGTTAAGGGAGCAGAATCCTAAATTCCATCATTTTCCTAGAATATTAACCTAAAAATAAATCCTGCTCAACTGAAATATACTATGTAAGAAATATTGAACGTGAACACAATAAACCCGGTTATAGCTGTATGTATTCCTGAAGTTTACTTTGTTTTAAAAAGTTTATGCCATCTATTGCAGTATGTACTTTAATACTGATATCTTTCACACTCTAGCGCTATAACAGTATACAAACAGAATTAAAAGCAAATTGTTCATTTATTGTTCGCGAACAGTTGCGAATAACATAATGAACAGCTGCTAATATTCCACGAACTGTTAGCGAACATTTAGAAAATTTTGTTTTATTTCTGTCCATAACTGTCAAATACGGAACAGTATGCGTGTTATGAAGCGAATTTTGTATTAGCTTTAACGATAAATTACAGATCACAATGAAATTAACGGCTAACTCAACTGCTATTCGACCATTTTTAGCGAAGAATTTGCTTTTGTTTCTGTCTGAATGTGCATACACATTATAATAAATTAAAAATTTGTTTTGTCAAGATTAAAATAGTGGTTTTAAGCTCCTTGGGATTAAAACAGTGGTTTTAAGCTTCTTGTGTATTATTTAATGTCGCTATTTTACTGAAATAAATATTCCGTATACTAGAGTTGCAGCCGGGTCCGGGTCCGGGTATTCCGGGTATTTTTCGAAGAAAAATCCGGGTCCGGGTATTTACCTCCAACAAATTCCGGGTCCGGGTCCGGGTATTCTTCCAAAGAAAATTCCGGGTCCGAGTCCGGGAATTGTAAAAATACCCGGACCAAAGTTCAACAGTGTTGCTGTTGCCATATATACGCATTGAGCAAGGGCGTTGGATCATGTAAATCGTTGAAATGAAACAGCATTCGTTTCTTGATATTGCGTTTATACCTGATCGCGTTCGTTAGCGTGTAGCAATAATTGCGTTCTTTTGTGCAAAAAGCTAAGGTCAAAAATAAGGTGGTTAGGGCTGGCAATCGACTCCGAATGTTTTGTACCTAAGTACTATATATACGACGTATAGCACGAGAGTAACAACGCATGGTTTAGAAACCGAGACTGAAAAACCTTGTGACAGTTCGTACGTTGTTAACGCCTTGCAAAGATATGTAAACAAGCGAGTATATTTCTATTTTAGAAGCGAGCCTAGGAATTTCAGTATTCTCGCCTCTAGTAGGTGCGCATCTTCTCCATTGTTTCGACATTATGGCCATGGCTATTTTACCCCCTTACAATTTTTATTCTCTCGTCAACTTCTAGGTATTCCGGGTATTTTTGTTTCAAAATTCCGGGTCCGGGTATTTGCCTCCAACAAATTCCGGGTCCGGGTATTTCTTTCCAAAAATTCCGGGTCCGGGTATTTCTTTCCAAAAATTCCGGGTCCGGGTATTTCTTTCCAAAAATTCCGGGTCCGGGTATTTCTTTCCAAAAATTCCGGGTCCGGGTCCGGGTATTAATTTTTAACTTTTGCAACTCTACCGTATACTAGGTGATCATGATGTAGAACCGTTAGCCATCAGTTCCAAATGAAACAACTAAATTTGAGTTTTACCATGTTAGCAAGAGAGGGTCAAAACTCTTTTCGCCCATTGTTACGAATATAAGTAAGTAAGTCTAATACAAACAAAGATTACTATTCTGTTCACAACACAAGCAAAGTTCTGCTTGGACTTTTCTCAAATAACGGTCAACTGCGCGAATGTTGTCTGTTGGTGTCACGCATAATCCATCACTGGCATAATGCATAATGAAAATAGAATTGTGCGTCTATTGACTTTTTGTTTGCACAGCTTCAATGTTTTTCTGTTCAAAACCTAGCATTATGAAGCATGATCTATAGAAATAAACATTTTCAAACGGGAAATAATGAATATGCAACAAAAACAACGATACGCATTTTTGTAAATTTCCGAAAATACTACAAAATGCAATTATAGAAAGGAAGTTGACTTGCGGTGAAGTCCCCCATCCCCCGGATAGCACGAGAGGAAATTTCCTCAAATATGTCTGGTTCCTCCAGGTTGGAGCTGACTCCAGCCAATCAAAGCCGACCCAGATAAAACTTTGATCCTGGGAGAGGCCAGTATGTAGAGCTTTTTGTCAAAGCAGGCTTCCTCAAGCTATGAGCCAACATTTAAACAACACTAAAAAACTGAAACTCAAATAATTTTGAACTAAGTATACAAACTGATAAACCTGAAAGATACAAATGTAGAGTTATTTCACCAGTTTCATTCCATTGTTTTAAAATTACTCTGGGTAAACTATTGTAAGCTGAATTCCCTTAAAAACTACTGGCCTATCCACAGCGGTTGACTCCACCGTCCAAATCCCCCATGTTTGTTCCCCCACTCGGACGAAACCCCCTGATCAACTAAATCCAAAAATTTGTATTTTCTAAGTTCAAGTTTTCCACATCCAAAATGTTTTTTGAAACATTAATTATCACAATTTCTAACGCTAAAAAGTCGTTATATTGCCTGAAAATATTTGTACGGCTTTAAAACTGCATGAAAACATGGGAAATTTTTTTACACGCAAAAGTTATTCCTCACTACAAATTTGCACCTAGAATGAACATGAAGGCCCTCAAAGCCCCCAACCTTTCGGAGGGCTGTCGGTAGGCCAGAACTAAGAACAATTTATTTTACTAAATAAATAAAAAATTGGCGCCACGGTATGCTGGAGCAATACGTTGTTGTTTACTAAGAGAGCTCCAATAAACTTAGTTTAATTGAAGATCTTGCTTTGAATGTCCATTTAATTCTATTCTGGCAAAATTTGAATAATAAATTCTACGCGTGGGCTTCGCCAGCGCAGTGCATACATTAATTTCAACCATATTCATTTTATATATTATATTTTAGTGAATTATTTTTAATAATGTTCGGTCAAAAACATTGCCATGATCGCTAACACGACACCATGACAAAATTTTCTGTGACAGTATTGCGCTCGGTCATGCTCAAGCACTTGCCCAATTCGATGATGAGGCAGGTTTTCGACATAACACCCCAAGTATTACAGCGTTTACACCCAATATTGCGAAAGGACTATTTGCTACCGCCCAATGGTTGGTGCGTATCGACTACCCTATAGAATTCAGGTAAACCCTGAAAAGAACCTTACGGCGAAGCCTGTATTCACAGATGGGTACGCCGAAAAACGACCACATAATCTTATAAGTGATAGCACAAGTATATGACCAGGTGTTATACTCTTTGAAAAAAAATTAATATTGCCACTCTTCTTAATTAATTGTAGTTATTTGATAGGAACCCGATTCACGACAATAGTATGATTTCAACCGCAAAAGGAATCCTTTTCTACATACCCTCCGCTTTCAACCAGAACCCGTAAATATTCACCCGGCTCCGCGACTCGCAGTAGTTGTTTAACAGCATTGTGCGATATTACTAAATCGCTACTGTTGCTGGACGACGGTAACACGGGTTCGTTGTTTTCACTAGATGTAGAGGTTGATGCTAACTGTTGAAAATGATGTATTTGACTCGGCCGTATTCCAAACAAACCTATAGCGTATATGTAATAAAATACAAATTTCACTAGTAACACAAATAGATACATAAATAAAGTACTTGGGTACATGTATGTAAAATATTAATCCACTAGATGCTGCGCTAGGAATGTTGGGTCTAGCGTCATTGCTTTTAAGTGTTTGCTAGCCAGATCAAACCATGACTAAGATTTATATCAAACTAACTTGATAGATAAGAATAATGTCATTTATTACCCGCCTTTTTCGCAAAAGCAGCAAGTGTGTAATATCACTTTGGCGATCTGGGAAACAACTGAGCCTTCATTTCTGTTTTAAACGCAAGCACATCGAGATACGATTCCAAGCTGATGGGCCTAGGAACCAACGCTAATGTTCCTAGCGATGCCAATCCGAAAGATTTATTCATACGCCAAACGAGGCGAGGATGACGTATTAATCATCTCGACAATATAAGCTCGCGTTTCGTAACGAAGTGTATTTGGAACCAACAAGAGTATTTTGTAGCAAACACGTTGTTCGAATGGTAGCCAGTGTAGCCATTGCAATATCGGACAGAGATACTCCCATCAACTTCTGCAGGAGGCTATTCTTGCCGCATTGTGGAGTAGACGGCGAAGAGGCAATTATAAATGAACGCTTAGCACAGATGTATATAGTGCATTGCAATGGTCTATGCGGGACATTATAAAGGCCCTAATG